>VSMD01017900.1:0-12976 GCA_008750895.1 Mirza zaza
TCTTATATTTTCCTGATTAGAGCTGGAACCCATACTACTAAGTGAAGTATCCCAAGAATGGAAAAACAAGCACCACATATATTCACCAGCAAACTGGTATTAACTGAGCAGCACCTAAGTGGACACATAGGTACTACAGTAATAGGGTATTGGGCAGGGGGGAGGGGGGAGGGGGGCGGGTATATATATACATAATGAGTGAGATGTGCACCATCTGGGGGATGGTCATGCTGGAAACTCAGACTTGTGGGGGGACGGGGGGAAAGGGCATTTATTGAAACCTTAAAATCTGTACCCCCATTATATGCTGAAATAAATAAATAAATAAATAAATAAATAAATAAATAAATGGACAGTTTGGGAGATATGCAAAAAAAAAAAAAAAAACTTGGAATAGAAAGAAACTACCTCAACATAATAAAGGCCATATATGAAAAGTCCGGGGCTAACATTATATTCAATATTTGAAGACTGAAAGCTTTCCTACAAGATCAAGGATGAGTGCTCTTGTCACTTTTATTCAGAATAGTTTTGATAGTCCTAGCCAAACAAATTAGTCAAGAAATAGAAATGAAAAATCACAATTGCAAAGGAAGAAATAAAGTCATTTCTGTTCCCAAAAGACATATTTTTATATGTAGAAAATCCTAAAGAGCACCCACACATATACACATACACAAAGGTGTTAGAAATAATGAACAAATTCAGGAAAGTTACAGGATATAAAATCAACATGTAAATATCAGTTGCATTTCTACGCACTAATGATGAACAATCAGAGAAGGAAATAAAAAAAAAAAACATTCATTTAAAATAAAATCCAAAATGATAAAATAGTTAGGAGAATAGTAACTAAACAGGTGAAAGACTTATATACTGAAAATTAGAAATCGTTGCTGAAAGAAAGTATTGAAACACAAATAGATGGACAGACATCTTGTGTGCATGGATTGGAAAACTTAATATCGCTAGCACATAAATACCACACAAAGCACTATACAGATTCAACACAGTCCCTATCAAAGTCTCAGCAGCATTTTTTGTAGAAATGAAAAAAATCTTAAAAGCCATATTGAATCTCAAGGGACTCTAAATAACCAAAGAAATTTTTTAAAAAGGAATAAATTGCAGACCTCCCACTTCCTAATTTTAACATATCACAAACCAACAGTAATCAAAAAGATGTGTTACTAGCATAAGGAAAGACATATAGACTAATAGAATAGACTGATAATCCAGAAATTAAATCCACGACTTTGGCAAGTGTGGCAATACAAGTCGATGGGAAAAGGACAGTTTCTCCAATAAATGGTATTGGGAAAACTGGATATTTACATACAAAAGTATCAAGTTGGATCCTTAGCTTTTACTGTACACAAAATTATCTAAAATAGGTTAAACACATAAATGTAAGATGCAAACTATAAAACTTTTTAGAAAAATACATAGAGAAAAAAGTTATAAATTGGATTTGGCAAAAATTTCTTGAATGTGACACTAAAAGCACAGGAAACAAAAGCAAAAATACAGAAATGGGGATACATCAAACTTAAAAAGTTCGGTTCATCAAAAGAAACAATAAACAGAATGAAAAGGCAAACTATGGAATAGGAAAAAATATCTGCGTATCATTTACATTTTCAAGAGTTAATACTGCAATATATAAAGTACTCCTACAACTCAACAACAAAAATCAAATGACCCAATTAAAATATAGGCTATAGACTTGAATATACTTTTCTAACAATGATATATGAATGGCCAACATGTATATGAAAAGATTCTGAATATTACTAATCATAAGATAAATGCAAAGCAAAACCACAATGAGATATTACCTTACTTCTTTTAGGATTGCTACTATTTAAAAAAAGCATGGAAAATAACAATCATTGACAGGTATGGAGGTAAGTTGGAGCCCTTGTGTACAATTGATGTGATTATAAAATGGTGCAACTGCTATGGAAAACAACATCACAGTTCCTCAAAAAAATTCCAGGTAGAACTATCATATGATCCAGCAATCTCACTTCTGGGTACATATCCAAAAGAATAGAAAGCAAAGTCTCAAAGTGATATTTGTACACTCATATTCATATCAGCACTCTTTACAGTAACCAAGAAGTGGAAGCAAACCAAGTGTCCACTGACAAAGGAAAGGATAAAAAAGAAAGTTGTATATACACGTGATGGAATACTGTGCAGCCTTAAAAATGAATGAAATGTTATCCATGCTACAAAATAGAAAACCTTGAAGACATTAGGCTGAGTGAAATAAAGCAGTCACAAAAGGACAAATACTGTATGATTTTAATTATATGAGGTATCCAAAGTAGTCAAATTCATAGATATAAAAAGTAGAATGATTTTTACCCAGGATAGGGGAAGGGAGCAATGGGGAATTGAATGAATATAGTTTCAGTTTTGCAAGATGAAAAATTTCTGGAGATGTGTTTCACAACAATTTAAATATACTTAACACTACTGAACTGTATAATTAAAAAAAGATTAATATGGCAAATGTTCTATGTATTTTTTGCCACAATAAAAAAGAGTTCAGATGAGCCAGTTTTATTTATAGAAGCTGCTGCCTATGCAGTGTGCTTTGAAATTATTTACTCAAAACATCTCTAACTGGTTAAAATTCCTACTTTTGGAAAAACAAAAACTATGTTATTTCTGAAAAATCCTGTTTTTAAAATGCTACATTGCTGTGAATAGGCCCTGTGGTAGTCTTTATTTTATTTTCTTGTGGTAAAATATATATAACATAAAATTTACTATTTGAACCATATTTAAGGATTCAGTTCTGTGGCATTAAGTACCCATCACATTGTTGTGGAAGGAACCATTACCACCACCCATCTCCAAATCTATCTGATTTTCCCAAACTGAAGCTATACATGCATTAAATACTGCTCTTCCATTCCTCTCTACACAGATCCCTGGAAACCACCACTCTAATTTCTGTCTCTATGAATTTGACCACTCTATGTACTTCATTTGAATAGAACTACACAATCGTTGTACTTTTGTGACTAGCTGATTTCACTTAGCGTGTCTTCTGAGTTCACCCATGTTGTGGCATATGTCAGAATTTCCTTCTTCACTAAAACTTAATAATATTGTATTGTATGTATACCACATTTTTTATACATTCATCTGTCAATTGTCATGTGGGTTGCTTCTACCTTTTGACTATTGTGAATAAGGCTGCTATAAAAAAAAGTGTTTCTTATACATTTATTTGAGTCTCTGTTTTCACATCTTTTGGGTATATACCCCAGAGTATAATTGCCACATCATATGGTAAATTTTCTGTTTATTTTTTTTAGGAACTACCATACTATTGTGCATAATGCCCATCCCCATTTTATATTTCTGCCAGAATGCACAAAGATTCCAATTTATTTACATCCTTGCCAACGTTGTGATTTTCCATATTCTCTTTGTTTCTTTGTTCTTTTATAATAACCATCCTAATAAGTGTGAAGGTATATCTCATTGTGGTTTCAACTTGCATTTCCCTAATGGCTAATGATGTTGAGTATCTTTTCATATGCTTATTGGCCATTTGTATATCTGCTTTGGACAAATGTTTATTCAGTTCCTTTGCCTATTTTTTCAAATCTCCCTTTTTCATGTATTCATTTAATTGATAAGTAAAATCGTATATATTTATGATGTACAATGTAATGATTTGAGTGAAATGGCTAAATGGCTAAATCAGGCAAGTTAACATATGTAATATGTTACCTTATATACCTATTTTTTGAGGTGGGAACACTAAAAATCTACTCTTTTATCAATTTTCAAATATACAAGATGTTGTTATTGACTGTAGTCACTATGATGTACAACAGATCTCTTGAACTTATTCCTCCACCATTTTTCTCTCTTTTATTGTGAGTTCAACTTTTCTACACTCCCAATATGATTGAGATCATACAGTATTTGCCTTTCTGTGCCTGACTTACTTCACTTAACATAAAATTCTCCAGATGCATCCAAGTTTTTGCAAATGGTAGGATTTCCTTTTTTAAAAATTGTGAATAGTATTGCATTGTGTATATATACCACAATTTCTTTACCCATTTATTCACTGATAGACACTTAGGTTGATTCCATAGCCTATGTAAAAAAAAAAAAAAAAAAAAGTTGATCTCAAAGAAGAGAGTAAATAGTGGTTACTAGGGGCTAGGGATGGTAGGGGAAAAGGGAGGATGAGGATGAGGGTGCTAAGTTATAGTTAAATATGAAGAATAAGTTCTCATGTTCTATTGTAGGGTGACTATAGTCAACAATATTGTATTGTATCCATAAAAATAGCTAGAGTACAGGATTTTGAATGTTCTCACCACAAAGAAATGACAGGTGTTTGAGGTGATAGATATGATAATTACCTTGATTTGGCCATTACACAATGTCTGTATATATCAAATCATCACACTGTACCCATAAATATGTACAATTATTATGTCAATTAGAAACAATATAAAACTTTAATAAAGCATTCTCATTCATGTTCTATATTTTATAAACTAATATCAATTCTTTTTATATTTCAGTTGGATACTTTCATTTTTAATTGACAGGTAATAATTGTATATATTTATAGCATAGAGAATGTTATTTTGATACATATATAATGTGTCATGATAAAATCAGTGTATTTAGCATATCTATCATCTCAAATATTTATCATGACTTTGTGTTGGGGAACATTCAAAATCCTCTTCTCTAGCTTTTTGAAAATATACAATAAATTATTCTTACCTATATTCACTCTAAGCTGCTATAGAGCACTAGAACTTATTCCTCCTATATAGCTATAATTTTCTATCCATTAATTAACTTCTTCCTATCCTAACATGCCCCCACACTTTCCAGCCTCCAACCACCACAATTGTACTTTCTACTTCTATGAGCTCAACTTTTTTTAGCTCCAACTTATGAGTGAGAACATGCAGTATTTATCTTTCTGTGCCTGAATTATTTCACTTAACGTAATGTCCTCCAGGCTCATCCATGTTGTTGTGAATAACAGGATTTTATTCTTTCTTACAGCTAAATAATATTTTACAGCACATTTTCTTTTTCACTATATCTGCTAATAAACATTTAGGTTGATTCCATACCTTCACTATTGTGAATAGTGCTTCAGTAAACATGGTGGCACAGATACCAATTCAATATACTGATTTTCTCCTCTATTAACCGTTTTTTGTCTTCTTTGAAATGCCTGCTTCAGTCCTTTATCCTCTTCTTAATTGGAGTATTTTTTTTTTAAAACAAGGTCTTGCTCTGTCTCCTGAGCTAGAGTGCCGTAGTGATGTCATAGCACACTGCAACCTCAAACTCCTGGAGTTGAGCAATCCTTCTACATTAGCTTCTCAAGTAATTGGGACTGCAGGCACACACCAGCACATCTGGTTAATTTTTGTAATCTTTTGTAGAGATGGGATCTTGCTCTTCCTCAGGCTGGTCTCGAACTCCTGCCCTCAGGTAATCCTCCTGCCTCCTCAGCCTACCATAGTGCTAGGATTATAGACATGAGCCACTGCACTCAGCCAAATTTGACTATTATTTTCTGCTATTGAGTTGTAAGTCTATAAATTTTTTATATTAACCCCTTATCGGATTTGTGGTTTAAAAATATTTAATATTTTTTACAGTCTGTCAGTCACCTTTAAATTTTGTTGATTCTTCCTTTTGCAGTGCAGAAGCTTTTTAAAAATAATAATTTTAAAAAGCAAGGAGAGACTGCAGCTAGGAAAATTAATTAAGAGGTTTCCAGTAATGCAGATGATAATCATTCTGTAAATAGACTATGACATTAACAGGAAAAATGGAAATATTTATAGAGATTCAAAATGTATCCCTCAATTATCTGCATTGAATGATCTACTGAAATGAGATGGGGGCAATGGATAAGGGAAAAGTAGAAATAGATCTGGCTGTAGAAAAAAAAGTACAACTATACTAATTTTATTTACTTTAAGTCCTTGAAAATTTCATTTAAGCCATTAATACACTCCAACAGCCATATGATATTCATCTTTCCTGTTCAGTTGTCCATTCTTCTAGCTATATATTTCACATTTTTCTGCTCTGAGACTTATAGAATATTTTCTCTAGTCCTGAACTTATGACTTTTCTTCCTATTTCTTTCCATTAAGACAATCATTCAGAAGGAGATTTCTATAGTCCCCTAAATTATATCAGTGACCAGAATCTGCACAAATGTACTCTACCTTCCTGCCTGGATGAAAGTATTAGTAGTCCTCTCCCTTTACCTGTACAGTAGAACCCATTTCCCTTTGCCTGATCAGATATCACTACAATAGTTCTTTTTTATTTCAAAATATTAAGGGAATATAAATGTTTTAGGTTACATGGATTGTTTGATAGTGTTTGAGTCCCAACTATAGGTATATTCATCAGCCAAATAGTGTTCACTGTACCCATTAGGTAGGTTTTTGCCCCTACCCTCCTTCCTCCCAGTTGATTTCCACTGAGTTTTACTTCCCTCTGTGCACATGTGTGTTCATCAGTTAGTTCAAATTTAATAGTGAGTGCATGTGGTGTTTGTTTTTCCATTATTGACATGCTTCACTTAGAAAAATGGTCTGCAGATCCATCCGGATGGGGGCAAAAGGTATTATTTCATCTTTTTGTATGGATGAGTAGTACTCCATGGTCTACATATACCACATTTTAATAATCCACTCATGAATCCATGAGCAGTTGCGTTGATCCTATATCTTTGCAATTGTGAATTGTGCCCCCATAAATATTCATGTGCAGGTATCTTCTTGATGAAAAGTCTTCTTTTCCATTGTGTAGATACCCAAGAATGGGATTACGGGATCAAATAGTATGTCTACTTTTAGTGCTTTGAGAAATCTCGATAGTGTTTTCCATGAGGGTTGTATTAATTTTAAGACCCATTAATAGAGCATTCCTTTTTCTCTGCATCCATGCCAGCATCTCTTGTTTTTGTACTTTTAAATAAAAGTCATTCTAAGTGGGGTAATGTGATATCTCATTGTGGTTTTAATTTGCATTTTCCTGATAACTAGTGACGTTGAGCATTTTATTATATGTTTATTTGCAATTTGTCTTTCTTCATTTGAGAAGCTTCTGTTATGTCTTTTGCCCACTTTATAGTAGAGTTGTTTGGTTTTTTTTGCTGATTAGCTTGAGTTCTTGTAAATTCTGGTTATTAGCCCTTTATCATATGTGTAGCTTGTGAATATTTTCTCCCATTCTATAGGTTGTCTGTTTACTCTCTTAATTGTTTGCTTAGCTGTGCAGAAGCTTTTTAGTTTAATCAAATCCCATTTATTCATTTTTTTGTTTCCATAATTGCCATTGATGTCTTCATCATAAAATCTTTGCCTAGGTTGATATCTAGAGTGTTTGCTACATTTTCCTCTGGAATTCTTATGGTTCCATGCCTTAGATTTAAGTCTTTTATACATCTTCAATTAGTTTTTATGAGTGGTGAGAGATATGGCTTCTGTTTCATTCTTCTGCATGTGGCTGTGGCTATCCAATTTTCCCAGCTCTATTTATTGAATGGTCTTATTTTTCCTAGTGTACATGTCGTTTATGGAAGGTCAGGTGGTTGTAGGTAGATGCTTTTATATCTGGGTTCTCTGTTCTTTTCCATTGGTCTATGTCTTTATTTTTGTACCAATACCTTGCTGTTACAGTTACCATAGCCATATAGTACAATTTGAAGTCTGGTGATGTGATGTGTCTAGATTTTTTTTTATTACTTCATATTATAGGGGTACAGATATCGTCAGGATTATATATCTTGCCCCTGCTCCCCCTCTCCTACCCCACTACGCCAGAGCTTCTAGCGTGTCCAGCCTCCGGGTAGGTTGTGTGCACCAAACCCACTGTGTAAGTACATACTCAGATTTGTTTTTATGGCTTAAGATAACTTTCTCTATTCTGGCTCTTTTCTGGTTACAATAAAGCCTAGAATTAATTTTTCTAGATCTGTGCAGTATGATGTTAGTAATTTGATGGGGATTTCATTTAATCTGTAAAGCACTTTGGGTAGTATAGAAATTTTAACAATGTTGATTCTACTAATCCATGAGCATTATATGATTTTCCATTTGTTTGCATCTTCTGTGATTTCTTTCTTCAGAGTTTCATAGTTCTCCTTGTAGAGATCTATCACCCCCTTGGTTAAATATATTCCTGCAAATTTTATTTTCTTTGTAGTTATTGTGAATGGTATTGAGTTTTTGATGTGACTATCAGCTTGACTTTTATTGGTATATAGAAATGCTTCTGATTTATGTACATTGATTTTATAATTTGAGACTTTGCTGAATTTATTTATCAATTCTAGAAGTTTCTTGGTGGAGTCTTTGGGGTTTTCAGATACAAGATCAGATATCAGCATAGAGCAATAGTTTGAGCTCCATTTTCCAGATTTGAATACACTTTATCTCTTTTCTTGTCTGATTGTTCTGCTAAGACTTACAACACTATGTCGAATAGAAATGGTTACCATGGGCATCCTTGTCTTCCTCCAGTTCTTAGGGGAAATGGTATCAAGTTTTTCCCATTCAGTATGATGTTGGCTGTGGGTTTGTCATATATGGCTTTTATACTTCTGAGAAATGTTCTATCTGTGCCTTGTTTGATGAGAGTTTTTGTAATGAAAGTGTGCCAAATTTTATCAAAGGCTTTTACTGCATCTATTGATGTGATCATGCGGTATTTGTTCTTGCCTTTGTTTATGTGCTGAATCATATTTATTGATTTTTGTATGTTGAACCATCCTTGCATCCCCAGGACGAAGCCCATTTGATCCTGTTGGATTTTTTTTTTTTTTGGATGTTCTGTTGACTTTGGTCTGCTGGTATTTTATTGAGGATTTTTGCATCTATATTCATAAGGGATATTGGTCTGCAGTTTTCTGTTTTATGTTGTGTCATTTCCTGGCTTTGGTATCAAGATGATACTGGCTCCATAGTTGGGGAGAATTCCCTTCTTCTGAGTGTTATGGAATAATTGCTGTATTATGGGTACCATGTCTTCTTTGTGAGTCTGAAATAATTTGGCTGTGAATCCTTCTGGTCCAGGGCTTTTTGTTGTTGTTATTGAGAGGTTTTTTTAATAACAATTTCAATATCACTGTTTGGTATTGGTCTATTCAGTGGTTCTATTACTTCCTTGTTGAGTATTGGGAGGTTGTGTGTTTCTATAAATTTGTCCATTTTATCTATGTTTTGCAGTTTATACATGTAAAGATTTACATAGTATTCATGGACAATGTTTTCTGTTTCTGCAGTATCAGTCATAATACCACCTTCCACCCCTCTTGCATAATACTACCGTCCACCCCTGCTCTCAGCGTTTGGTTACAAATAGGTGCCTGAATGTACTGCACTTCATTGTGATGGCATCATGCACTGGGGTTTTACTCACTGGGGACCCTCCCGAGTCTGACAGCATGACTTTGAGCCTCAGCAGGGCTCCAAGGTCATTTTCCTGGCCACTAGGGAAAGCTTCTGGCAGGAGGGTCAAGGCAGTCTCTCCAAACCAGGAAGGCTACTCATGAGGAAGGGGCCACAATTCCCCAACTGCAATTGGAAGTGAGCTCTGTCCTTCTTGTGTTACCCATGCCCCCTGGTGTCTGGTTGCACATGAGTGCCTGAAGGAGCCATACTCAATAGCTATGGCACAGCATACTGGGATCTTTCCCACTGGAGGACCCATTATAAACCAACAGTGCTGCCTTCATGTGGGAGGGATGGGTGTCCCCCCAGACCACTCCTTCTTTGACTGCCACATTATTCTCCTATTAGTTCCACCCATATGGGTTCCCTTGACTCTTGAGTCCAGCTCCCAAATCAGCACCCTGTGTCTCCTAGCACCCTGCTGTAGTCCTGGGGGCATGGGATCTGTCCTGAATGTCTGACCCACTGGTATGATTCTCTGGGAAATGCTGGTGGACAGGGAGCTGTGTCCTCTACAGGTCCTCAAGGGAAAAGATATGGGCTCCACTCTCTGTGGAAACTTCAGATTGAAGGACATGCCAAGTGGGGAAAGGCAGCCACTCACTAAATTCTCAGTTCAAACTGCTCTCCCAGATGCAGTGGTTGGGGGACAGATGGGATAAGATATGATTGTGAACGGAAGAAAGCTGGCTTTCTGGCCTCTTGGGTCACTTTCTTTGGAGAGGAACCCTACACAGAACATCCAAGCTCTGGGATCATGCAAATTCTCCCCACAGTTCTGTGGTTGCCAAATTGCTAAGGCTGATGAGTTTGGAAAAGCTTCTAAGTCACTTGATAGTCCGCTTATCACTCAAGGAGTTTGGGAAGGAGAAAGAGATCCTCCCTTACCTCTTCACTGAGCTCCAAGCCTCTCTGGGTTTGATCCTTACTGATATCTTCCCTTTTCCCCATTTTTTCTCTGTTTTGCAATTGTCTTCTGTGAGGTCCCTGGGAGGCACTGGGACTTCCTCCTCTAACCTACATGTGAGCTGTGTCCTTACACCCCTCTCCTTCATCTGAAACCCTTCCTTCCATCTATAACAGCCCAGTAAGTAATGCCTCTAGCCAGCCATCTTACCCCCCCAATCCTCTACAATATTTCTTCCCTTTTTTCCTACATTATTTTTCTCCTCTCCTGTATCATTCATTATCATCAGAACATAAATATGACATTATTTCTCCAATCATCACCTTTTTCCCCCGTCACTATTTTTCTCACTATACACTGGTCCCCTTTTTTCTGTACATATTTAATTTTATTTTTTATTTCAATAGATTAGGAGGTACAAGTGTTTTTCCTTACATAGATGAATTGTATAATGCTGAAATTGGGGCTTTCAATGTACCTTTCACAAGAACATTGTACATATTAGTTAGATTTTTATCCCATATACCTCTTCAACTCTCCCCTTTCTTAATTTTTAATGTCCATTAAACCACTTTATAACCATATATGTTCCTGATTTAGCTCCCACATATAAGTGAGACCCAGTGGTGTTTTTATTTTTTCCCACTCTTGGGATACTTCAATTGGGATAATGGTCTCCAGTTCCATTCAAGTTGCTACAAAAGATTTTATTTAATTCCTTTTTATGGCTGTGTAGTACCTCATGTATTATATATACCATATATTCTTTATCCACTCATCAGTTGGTGGGCACTTAGGTTGATTACATATTTTTGTGATTGTGAATTGTCCTGTGATAAACATATAGGTATAAGTTTCTTTTTTATAAAATTACTTTATTTTTCCTTTGGGTAAATTGCCAGTAGTGGGATTTCTGGATCACATAATATGTTGAACTTTGGTTTTTTGAGTAATCTCCAACTCTTTCCATAGAGGTTGTATTATTATATTTTACATTCCCACCAACATTTTATAAGTGTTACCTTTTTACCACATCCATACCAATAGCTACTGGGTTTTGACTTTTTAATAATGACCATTCTGGCAGGAATAAGGTAATATCTCATTGTGGTTTTAATTTGCATTTCCCTGATGATTAGTGATTTTGAATATTTTTCCATGTTTCTTGGCCATTTGTCCATATTCTTTTGTAAATCTGTTCATATTTTTCAACCATATTTTGATGGGAATATTTGCTTTTGTCTTGCTGATTTGTTGGTGTTCTTTTTAGATTCTTCCTATTAGCCCTTTGTCAGATGTAAAGTCTGTTAATATTTTCTCCCAATCTGTTGTCTCTCTATTTACTCTGTTGATTCTTTCCCTTGCTGTGCAGAAACTTTTTAGTTTAATCATTTGTATATCCTATTTCCTCACATGGCAGGAGTGAGAGATCTCTTTGGAGTCTTTTTTGTGAGGACACTAATCCCATGCATATTAGCTTAACTCTAATGACTTAATCACCTCTCAAAGTTCCCACCTCATAATTCCATCACATTGGGGATTCAGATTTCAACATATGAATTTGAGAGATACACAAACATTCAGTATATAACACTCCCCTTCCATGAACTGAATTTAACTTTTGGCCTTATCCATCAGTTGGTCATAAGGTTACCAATGTGGTCATAGCTCTAAGATAAAGAAAGGTGCCAGTATAGCAGGGGTCTGACATTGGAGTTTAGGTTACCTGAATGTGCAGTTTATGTGTGCACTCAGCCCTTGGCATGTATAATCTTGGATGTTCCACTTTAATCTTACCAAGTATTGTTAATGGACCCTCTTTACCTAATAACTTGGGGAGTCTGAAAGAAGAAGTCAGATTCTAGCAGCATGGCCAATTTGGGTAGTTCTAGCAGCATGTTCAATTTGTCCTCCACGGTCAGGTATTCTGTCTCTAGCGAAGCCTGAGTGCATTCCAAAAACAGTTTTCTTGAGTGGTGCATAATCTCCACTGGTGATGGTATGGTCTTGTTACAGAATAGTATGGATTTCCATTATTATTTTACAATTGGAGTTTTCAATAAACACTACATAACATGTTTTCTTACCATAGATATCTCTGTTGGGTCTATTGAGTCATATGACACATGTGGCGGGGAATCTTGTACTGTAGCATGGACCTAAGGCAAAAGTGTTTTCTATTTTTGTTTGTTTGTTTGTTTTATTTTGGCATATTATGGGGGTACAGATTTTAAGGTTTCAATAAATGCCATTTCCCCGCTCCCCCACAAGTCTGAGTTTCCAGCATGACCATCCCCCAGATGGTGCACATCTCACTCATTATGTATGTATATACCCGCCCCCCTCCCCCCTGCCCAATACCCTATTACTGTAGTACATATGTGTCCACTTAGGTGCTGCTCAGATAATACCAGTTTGCTGGTGAATATATGTGGTGCTTGTTTTTCCATTCTTGGGATACTTCATTTAGTAGTATGGGTTCCAGCTCTAACCAGGAAAATATAAGATGTGCTATATCACTGTTGTTTCTTAGAGCTGAATAGTACTCCATGGTATACATATACCACATTTTATTAAT
>VSMD01017903.1:0-52478 GCA_008750895.1 Mirza zaza
CTTTTTCCCTTTGATTTCTACTTCTGTCTCTTCTCTTACTTTTCCTATATTTTTTTCTTTACTTATATAATGAAAAGCAGGCCCTTGAGACTTTCCAATGAAGTGTAAAACTGTCAGTCAACAAGACCCCAAGAATAAATAACCCCGGCTTGCCAGTGAATAACAAGCACCCTGACAATTAGCACCGAATCATGGAAAGTTAAATGTAAAATGTAAGATAATTCAAAATCCAACTGAAAATTGAATGGATGTATCACTATTCAATGAGACCATATATGACCGGAAATAAAGTGGATATGTTCTTCTTTTACACTTAAGTTTTCAAAATAAATTTTTTAAAAAAAATGCAACTTCATATAATATATATAAGAAGTCATAGGAAAAAATCACACACAGATAGCTAAGAATTATTTAAGGGGTCCCTTACCTCATTCCATCGTTTGAAAACTAAGAAGTAAATTCTGGAGCTGGTGCTATTTGCAAACATAATTTGCATGCACCAGTGGCAGTGATTTAGGTAGCAGTACCAGCTGATCTCAGAGACATTGCTTCTTGCCAGATGCAGTCCTTTCCAAAAGGCATATGGGAATATATATCCAGTATGAAATATCCTAGAATATCCAGCCCTACTCCAAAATTCCTGGAAATTCTGCATTTCTATTAAGTCTTCTGACTAAGCCAGCTAGAGCAAAGACTGGCTCCAGTATCTTCCTATCCCAATTCTTACCAGAGGTGTTTTCCTATCACAGAATTGTCATCTAACTCCCTTGATATTAACATCACTAATGACTACTTCATAAATACCAAACTCATTAAGAATCCTTATGAGGCTCCAACAGTATTTCCAGCCTTATCCACAGGCACACACGCTATGATCCAATTACAATTTAAGAACCATAGTAAATACATTATGGCCTTTTTTTGTGCTTTTGTGTTCAGGACTTTTTACTTAATATTCTCTATTTTCTCTAGCTAGTTAATTGCTACACATTATTTTTATACCCATTTAAAATGTCAACTTCTGTGTAAAGTATTCATTCAAAGTTAAACTCTACATCCTTTGGACACCTCTATTTTATGACTATCACATTTAAATTTAATGATTTCTTTATATGTCTCTATTACCAGGATTGATTGAGAAACTTTGGACATTGGCCCATGTATGGCTCTCTCTTTTTGATTTATTTTTCCAATAAAGTTTTATTAGAATGCAGACATAATCATTTATTTGCTTTTGTGTGTGTGTGCAATAGCGAGTAGATGCCACAGGGACAGTATGTTTCACAATCCTGAAATATTTACTGTGTCTTCTACACAGAAAAAGTTTGCTGACCTCACACTAGACTGTGGAATTCTTAAATAAGATAGGTTGTGTCATATTCATCTTTGTGTATCCACAAGCTTTCATACTTTCTGAGTAGAGGATAAAAATTGTTGTTTATGAATGTATATATCTTGACATGTTTCCATATTTATTAGTATTTTATTTATGCCCCTCTTACCTACAAAAGAGATGGCTTTCATGAGGAAATTGAATGGTTTCAATAACTCTAATGTATAGATTGCACTAATTATGTGCACAATAAGTAGTAAGAATTAATTTGATGAAGCTTTCAAATCTAGGCAACAACTTATAGGACACTAATTGGCAGATGGAAAATACCTTAAGGGACAGTTAATGCAGGAATATGTGATGGTCAAGATACATTTAAAAAAATTAGTTTGCCAATTTCAGAAACACTAGAGGACATAAGACTTTAAACAAAGTGGACAAATTAAAACAGCAGCATGTGTGATTTCCTTCTTATATTTTATCTTTTAAATTTGATATTATTATCACAGGCTCTTTAAAAAGTATTAATAATTTATCAATACTGACTTTGAAATGTAGTGCTGAAAATACGATTATATGTCTCAATATGTATATATTAGCTGGCATTCAGTAAATATTATTGCTACATTACGCAAAGTTTAATCTAACTAAAGATAATCAAACCCGACATGCTTTTCTATTTTTGACCATGTTCCTGGCATTTATGATGAAAATAGAGCCAGAGACCTAGGTATAGGAATTACATTTCAGAAAATCACATTTATAGTATTTTAATTTTTCTCCAAAATAGAATAGGTCATATATTTAATTGTGATTCAAAAAAAAAAACATTTTCAACCTTTTATAAATTTCTTTTTTCACATGCCACTACAGAAAAAGAACTATTTTGATGTTTTCCTCCAGGTTTGCAGACAATCTCTCTGACAGTGAATGTGATCTAAGGTTGTGTGGTTCAAACATTCAATGCAGTTTCCAAAGCATTTTCCCCACTGGGTGCACACAAAATATGCCCTTTGATTATAATCTTCAGTCTCCTTCTTTACAGCCTGTCCCTGTTCATAACTCTTTTGGACTCAGAGTCAGTTCTAAGTTTGTTTTTAAGCAGAGAGTATCCCTTAAAGCTGCACGCAATGTTGATCTACCAGCTGCTTCGATTTCACAGCTATCCAGCTATGCCACATTGTTTGTGTCTGTGTTTTGGTAAAATCTTAAAAGCATTTCTTTCCCTGTGACTGTTTGCAATTATTTCTGGTGGCCATACATCCATACATACTAGTAGGAGAGCATTCTCTTTCTTATTTATTAATAGAGCTGCAATTAGAATTAATATTAGACTCCTACTCAGTTAAAATCCCATAAGAAAAGACTTTTAATGGTAAAATCATAATTGAATCCCATTTTAAGTTAAGAAATTAAAAATTCATTGCTAAACCACTCAGAGTTGATAATTGAAAAATAAAGCATACAATTCCATTAAGAAAGACTGAAAAATAATAAGAACATCCACATCCAAGGCCTGTTCCAAATCAGGCCAGTAAAAATCAGATATGTATAGAAGGAAAAAAAACTGCACATTTTTATTCTATGTGTTTCTTGGTAAAACAACTCATGTTATTCTGTCTCTGGACTTCATATCCACAGACAATGATACTGGCTCATCATAACATAAAATGCTGTTATTTTAATTGTCTAATGGATTTATCCTTATTTATTTACCCTGCAGTCTGTGACCTATGGCATAAACAAATGATATAACAAAGAGAACTAAGGGAAAATTTTTTTCCCCAATCAGTATGTGCTGATGTCAAAGGTTCGGTCTTTCCACTGAATGTAGTCAAACTAATGTACCATTTGTTTTCTTCTTTCTTTTTTCATAATTTTTATTTCAAAATATTAAGGGGATACAAATGTTTTTGCTACACAGACGAATCGTATAACACTGAAGTCAAGCCTTTTAGTGTGCCCATCGCCAGAATAGCGTACATTGTACCCAATAGGTAAGTTTTTATCCCTCAACCTCATCTGCCCCCCCCCTTTTTAGTTTCCAATGTCCTTTATACAACTTTATGACCATGTGTGTCTATCCTTTAGCTCCCATTTATTAGCGAGAACATGTGGTGTTTGTTTTTCCATTCCTGAGATACTTCACTTAGGATAATGTTCTCCAGTTATACTCAAGTTGCTGCAACTGACATTATTTCATTCCTTTTTATGGTTGAGTAGTACTTCATAATGTTCCATGTTGTTTTAATTCTGTTGGCCATGCTCCATGAGGCAGTGTACGGCCAGAGGCCCAGCTGCCTCTTTTTGTAAATAAAGTTCTCTATGAACTCAACTATATCCATCATTTTACATATTTTTAACGTAATTATTCCCTTAATTATATTTAAATTTTATTTTCAATTACAGGTATTTAACCTAGAGACTAGAAGAAAATAGGAAATAAGAATGACTAGTAGAAAATAGATAAAATACATAAATCAAAATAGGACAAATAAAAACATAATAAAATAATTATAATTATGTTCATTCATATATTGAAAATATATTTAAAGCTCAATGGAACTCATACAGGTGTCAGGGAGAGGATGGGTGAAATCATACAGATACAATGTACACTATCTGGGTGATGGGCACACTTATAACTGACTCAAGCAGTACAAAAGCAATCCATGTAACAAAAATATTTGTACTACTGTAATATTCTGAAATAAAAAATAATTGAGGTGATGAGGATAATAAGGTAACAATTTAGAAAGATTTTAAGCCTTGAAAGCAAATTCTTGTAGAGGTTTCAAATTCTGAACTCCAATTGAAAAATGTGGTAATTCAAATGTGTATTAATATAAAGCCACCAGGCAATAGTTTATTTATAGTCATATTTATAATAAACATTTAAAAAAATTAGACTGGGAAAACATTGTGGAAAGACATCAATCCCATCCTGGAGAATTTATACTTAATTTACAAAAACATACCAAAGATATGTGAAAGCTACTTCTTAGTGAAGATACTTCTTAAAATAGTCATAGTTGACACTTTATAGGCACTATTCTAAGGTCTCTACATGTATTAACTAATTTTATTCTCACATTTACCAAGATTGTTATTATTCTTAGTTCTAATACTGATGAGATAACTAAGGCACAGAGAGACTAAGTAATTTGGCCAAGTACATAACAACTAAGAAACGGCAACAATGGAATTTAAACAGAGGTGGTCTGGTTTAGTGTATGCTGTCTCTCTTTATTAAGATATCATATCGTTACATACCATAAACTATGCCATCACATCCTATATCCCCCTCCAATAGAATAATCACAGATCACTTACAGAAGGTGTTTTATAATTAGAGATTTAAGCACAGGAAATTATGATAGCTGAAAAATATTTTCAGTTTTGTAAGAGTTTGAGGATAATTTTCATATTTAAGCATAATCAATTGATCTGGTAAAATAGATTTATTGTCATGATGAAAACAAAAGAAAAAAATTCTTAGTTTCTTAGTTCTACCTTTTTTTCAATAATTACATTTTACATTTTGTGTGTGTGTGTGTGTGTAGCTGGCAGCTTTCCTGCTAAAATAGCAGTGCTCAGTATTTTAAACAAAGATTGTAAGGCTAGGATGCCAACAATATTTACCAAGTGGCCTCTTAAGAAAAAGTTTGACAACTGTTGCTCTAGAATCTGAGAGTGGTACAGATCAGATGTTCTATTATCTCTGATTACCAAGGGCATTAGAAATATAAGTAGTCCAGATCCTTATTCTAGGACCTAGAAATTTATCACTTACACTGATTATTGTTTCCCATAATATTAGACTGATAGAATTTTGAGCTTTAGACCAGAATATTCAAGTGCCAATTGGTAATTGCCACTTGGATGTATCAGATCATCAAATTCTCTTTTTCATCCTGTAGTCAGTCTACATTGCTGCCAGAGAAATCTTTTGAAAACACAAAATTAATCATAGATGTCTTAGAACTACTTCATATCCATGAATACCATCCCATATCTTTTAAGGCAAAAATCAAACTACTTAACAAGACTTAAAATAATCTTCATTAGATGGATCAAATCCCAAATCCAACTGGTTAACTGAAATTCCTCTCTTGCTTTAAGGCCTTCAAGTAGGTTGCCCATTTCCTCAACCTTTGCCTGGCTAGAAGACCACTCATCCAAAGTGCCAGCTCAGATATTGACATAACCAGGAAAATGCCCTTCTTTTCCCCTGACCCCTAATCTAGCTTAAGCATCCCAAATATCTGCCTCAGAAGCACCTTGTGTTTATCCTTATCATGGTAGTGTGACTTTACATCGGAATTGCCTATTTACTTTTCTCAATGACTTTCTTAAAAGGTAAGCTTCTTGAAAACAAGTGCCTTATTTTATTTTGCATTTCCAGTTTCTGAGTGCTTAAAACACTCAGAAAAACAAACAAACAAACAAACAAAAAGTACTCCTTGAATACTGAATAAACAAAGAATGCTGAGTTTGCTTTGGCGAGAACACAAGAGACTAGTGGAAAATAACACAGGGTATATTCACACCTGATGGGGGCAGTGCACACCCATCTGGGGGATGGACACACATGAAGCTCTGACTCGGGTGGGGCAAAGGCAATATATGTAACCTAAACATTTGTATCCCCATAATATGCTAAAATAAAAAAATAAATAATTAAATAAAAAAATACTAGAAAGGAAGTGTGGGTGTGGAATGAGAAAAAGCTATTTTCGTTATATATTTGCTAACTAACAAATTCTCTTTGCCTTCCCTCTTCTACAACCAGAACTTTAAATAGTTTAGGAAAATTTTTAAAGAACTTAAATAAAAAAATAATGACTAATTAAAAAAAAATTTCTAGGTACTACGGTAATAGGGTATTGGGCAGGGGGGAGGGGGGAGGGGGGCGGGTATTTACATACATAATGAGTGAGATGTGCACCATCTGGGGGATGGTCATGCTGGAAACTCAGACTTGTGGGGGGAGGGGGGAAAGGGCATTTATTGAAACCATAAAATCTGTACCCCCATAATATGCCGAAATAAAAAATGTCTAACTTTTTCTATCAGTAATCAATAAATTAATTATGTAAGATAATGTGTTACCACAACAAAATTTTGTGGAGGAAGGGCAACTGGCAACTCGACAGCTCCTTAAAAAAATTGTGAACCAAAAATACATTTTACCCTGCCTACAAATGCTAATATGGCTACTGGAGACCTCTATTTTTACAATTTTGAAGCTATAATTACAGCTTACACATTCAAATTAACTTATTATCTACATTTTACAGGTGAGAAAACTTACATACACAAGTAAATTAAATCATCTATTTCAAGGCCATAAGGAAAGTAATAAAATTGTAAATATATAAATCACCATCTCCTTTCTAGGGCTAATGCTTAAAAATAGGATTTTAGTTACCATTTTTAACAAAGTTTTCAACAGTTAGGTAACAGTTATTTGTATAATATACTAAAGAATTGCATAATACTATGTCAGAAATGTGTACATCGTAGCAGAAAATTCACAAAAAACTTTTTTTTGGTTTAAGTAGTCACATTTGTGACAGATTGGTAATAATAAAACGTGCTAACTCTTGCTGCCTAACAGATTGCAACAAAAGACTGCTTCCAAAAATAGATTCCATTTTTACTATCTGATCCTTATCTTTTACCAAATATGGTAAATTTTCTATCTTAGCCATCTAATATTTTTAATGCCTTCAGCTTTCTAGCTTTCTCATAGAATTTATAGCCCCAAAAGATGTAACATCTTTGAGAAAAGCATCTCGTCTTTGAGAAATCCAAGTAACCTGGATCATGGTGGCAAAACACATTATTAATATTTACCTCTTAACAAGTAACAATCTGAAGTAGGTTTTTCATTAACTCTTAAAAATCATGTAATCCCATTTTTAATAATCTGCATATAAAGGAAAACTGAGACTACAAAGGAATTATTTTAATGAAAAATTAAAGCAGTGTTCTTAGTATTTGTTCCTGTACTTCTAACTACTGAGAGTTGTAGGTAACAGGTGCATTCTTGTTTATGATAAATGTCCTCAAAGAAAAGCCAGGTAAAAGGCATTTCTTACAAATTCTGTTCAGTGACTCGGTACACAGACACTTTCAACTTTCACTTGTTCACTGACTAGTTGTTAGAAAGCCTGAGTTGAAAAGAAATAGTAAGGAAAGACAAAAACGTAAGAAGTATGTAGTCTAATAAGTTGTTCTCTAAATAACCTGTAGTTCTAGAAACAGGTTTTTTTAAAAAGGTGTCTGATAATTGGTCAGTCAATGCTTCTTTTGAAGGAACCTTCATGCCTCTCTAGTTGCTTCTGATTGGGATGGATAGTAAAGTAAAACTGATTCTAATTCTGATATTTGTAATACTGACTTAATAAGTTTAAGGGTGTAGGAAATTTCTCTTTGTTGTCACTCACAAGTGGAAATACATATCATAGTGCACAGCAAGAGATGCAACCTTGAGAAACACCAAGAGCCATAACAGTAAAACGCCTTCAGGAAAGAAGTATCTCTGGAGAAAGAATTGCATACATGTAGAGCAGAAACAGAGGAAAAGGGGCAAAGAACATAGCCAGAAAAAAAATATTATTGATATACACAATAATTAAGACAAAAGTTCATCACAAATATTTAGAAATGAAGTTGCTGTTAATTCGAATATCATATCAGCAATTCATACTAAGAAAAAAGGATGTATGGTTGTAACAACACAAAATACCATCATAATGTGAATAAAATTTTAAAAGTATTGGTTCACCTAACAAATAATTATTAATCACAAAAGTCACCCCCAGTTTTCCTTGGCTAGATTAAGGTACCACCAATATGTTTAGCAGTTTCGATTCAATTCATTTTTCTGCAGCTGTTAAACAAATATTTGAAGGTATTTGACTATTTCAAATCTGTGTGTATGTGGCGAAGGAGTGGCATTGAAAGTATGTAAGTTTCTTTTTAATTTCATATAAAATAATTTGTGTTTAAAGGGAAAAATAGTTCAAAGTTCTCAGGAATATTAATCTTTTAAGCTATTTAAAGTTTTTTTCCTGTACAAAGCTGTAACAACACCACTTTCTCTTAGAAGGTAGTTCATGTCTTTGATCTTATGGTATAATGAACTTTATCTCTTTTATCTTTAAAACACTTCTGTGAGATAAATAGTTGATATTGTCTGTAAAGATAGGAAAAAAGACAGATTAACAAATGACCATCTCTAGGTGAGCAAGAAAAATAACTTGTCTTCCTAATCTTTGAGCCTATTTTTTATTATCTTAAGAAATAAACTTGTTACGGCACTCACTCTAGCCTGGGCAACAAAGTGAGACTCTGTCTCAAAAAAAAAAAAAGAAATAAGTTTGTTAAAAATAAGTTCATACATTTAAGATATTGTAAGCTGTTACAGTTAAGCTCAGAGAGAAAGAAACAGAGAGAGAGAATGGATAGATAAGATAAAATCAAACATGTAATACAGAAATAAAATTAGGTTAAGATAAAATATTATTAATAAAAAATTGAATAATAGGGTCACAGAAAACACAGAAGTTTTGAAATGAACTTAAAAATTTCAAAAAAGTCATAACTCTAAAGAAATTAGATACTTAAATAGAGAAGGGAGATCATATATATATGTGTGTATGTATATATATCTATATATATATACACAAATACAGAGAGAGAGAGAGAGAGAATACCAAATGGCCAGTTTTAAGATATAGAAATACAAGTACATCATCCTAAAGAGTGATTTTTTTGATTCACCTCAATTTGTTAATTAGATTCTAAAACTCCAAGGACTGAATAAAAAGTGATCTAGGTTGATATGATTGTGACAGCAAGAATATCCATAATGTCTCTTATTTTGTGGACAAAAGATAAAAAGAAGTGCATTGTCTGTGAAATATAGAAAAATAATTTTAAAATTAATCCTTTGTAAAACCAAATTTCATCAGTGAAGCCATTTATCTTGATTTTCCATTGACAAAACACCAGAGTGGCTAACCATGAGTACAAAGTTTTATATAAATATAAATATATATATATTTATATATATGCACACATATGTATATATGTATGTGTGTATATATATATACACACACACATAAACACACAAAAGGAATGCATTTGGACTAAGCAACTGAAGATTTTTTAAAAAGTGAATTTGTATCAACACATTGATATGCAGAATGCTGAAAAAAAGTTATATTTAATCATGGCAGAAGGCTTTAAAACTTTGTACTTTGAGATTGTCCTATTCAGCTTTTATTTTTACATTCAACAATTTGTATGAAAGTATACAAAACAAATATTAAAAAGTCATCTTAAGAATATATTTCACTTAGAGAAGTATCAGCATATTAGCCACCTTGGAATTTGCAAAAGATTGTCTTTTATGTGAACAAAGGAAAGGACTTGTGTAGTTTTAAAAGATGAGAAATGGAAGTAACTGATAGAAGTTATATTAAAACAGTCAAGTACTCATCAGTACCTTTGAAATTTGTAAGATCCTAATCATGGTAAATGTCAAAGCTTAAGTTTGATGTAATATTTCAGAAATATTTTACAGGAAATTTGTACATGCTATAGGAGTTGTGACTACTTGGCTCTTAAGATCTCTTCCAACTTTAAAATGTTATAACTACATTCCAGAGTTAAGACAAGCTGCATACAATCGTCACATATACAAACATATTTCAGAATCATTCTTGTTCAAATATGTGATAGAGTCATTCTTTATTCTTCCCAGACTCCATATTTGCAAATTTGCCTACTGGCTAAAATTTATTTCTAACCCTAAAATCAATCCTCTCGAGCTTTCACGGTCATTTGCAGACATGTGTGGAACACTACAAAATTTGAGTTCCCAGCTGAGGTCAAACAAGGCAATGCTCTGCCTTCTTGTTTTAAGCTTTCATACTTTAAACAAATGTCCTTTTCAAGGTCTCCTTAGTGTTACATTTTGTTTTCATTTTGGTGCTTTATGCAGATAATTTCACTCTTTAAAATAGCCCCCAAGCATAGTGCAAAGTACTTTCTAGTGCTTCTAAGGACAAGAAGTCTGTGATACACCTCAGGGAGAAAATACCTGTGTAAGATAAGCTCTGTTCAGGTAAGAGTTATACTGGTTTGGGCATGAGCTCAATGTTAATGAGTCAACAATATATTAATACATTAAGTATGGTGTCACAAAACAATATATTAAATATGGTGTCTGAAAATGGAAACACACATAAAACAAGGTCATATATTGATTGGTTGGCAAAAATGTCAAGATCACGGTGGCTCATAGGATTCTAATCCTGTATTTTGCCAAGGAGAAAAAGTTTAGTATTTGTCAAGTCAGTGTTTCTGAGACTTTATAGAACATGACAAAAATTGACCGCATTTCCCTACATTGAACTAATATTGCTTTCATAAATCTCTCCAAAGGTGTTTACAGCTAGGAAGAGGAAAGGCTCTAGTTTAAAATCAGCTTCACAAATGAATACCTTATGGCTTGGTATTCTTACTGCATTCTTTGTGAATCTGTGATAATGTGATCATGTTTACAGAAAGTTTTCTAGCTATGTGATGGAAAATCTTGCCTTTCTGCACCTAACTTTCTATATCTCATCCCACAGTATTAGATCAAATAGCTGGAAGAATAACTAGAAAAAATATTGTAATAAATAATTTTTTTTGCATTCACTTCTGTTTAATGAAAACTATAACTAGCAGTCAAGCAGGTGGCTATATATTAGTGCCAAATTGAGATCAGCAAATCTGAGCCTCTGGCTGCCTGCCCTTCATCACAGAGGAAAACATGCACTGCTCTCTGTCTGTAAACCTCCAAGCCAAACTTTTTATAAGGCTGTTACCGAGCCTGAGAAATCCAAAGAGTTGCTGAACAATTGTTAGCCCTAGCTGCAATACTCAAAATTTACTGCAAATGTTTACAGAGCTGCATGATAGTCAAATCCACTCTCTTGCTCAATTACAACATTAAAAAATAAAATTTCACTATTTGCATTTTGAGCAATAGTTGTGAAGCTTCTGAAGTTTGTTCCTCAGTATCTGTCCTTTCTTGTTAAATGTTTTATTTAAGTTCTGTACTTTGGGCATTAAAACAAGAACATCAGGACCTTAAAATTGGATGGGAATTTTTTTGCTCTGGAGAAAATATTTGCTATATTAAACTGGCAACAAAACCTTTTATGAAATTAAACTAGGGGTTTAAAATAGGAATGCAAAATTATCTCTAAGTTTATAAAGCCATTCTAATCAAAAGATAACTTTTGAAAGATCATGCTCTGAGACCAGCTATCACAAATATTTTTTTTTAGATTATCCAAACCTCATAAAAAATAGCTTACTATACCTCAAGTGGATTCAAAATGAACCTTCATGGAAAACAACAGATAAGGAAGGCTTGGTTAGATTTCATTTTTGTTGTAATATCTATATATTGTCTTTGCATATAATGAACAAATTAAGAAGATATAGCCTGTGTGCAAAAACACAGACCTCAACAAAATCAAGTAAAATGCTTGCTTACAATTTTACTTGGGAAAAAACTAACTCCACAAACAAATAACATGAGGCTCATCAGGATGACAACCAAAGAAATGATTTTCAGAATAGTCTTTCCTCAACAGTCAGCAATAGCTTTCTCATATTGATGGTACCACTATCTTTAGCTATTGCTTAGATCAGGGATCTTCAAACTTTTTAAACAGGGGGCCAGTTCACTGTCCCTCAGACTGTTGGAGGCCCAGACTATAGTTTAAAAAAAAACAACTATGAACAAATTCCTATGCACACTGCACATATTTTGAACTAAAAAAACAAATGGGCAAAAACACCCGCATGTGGCCGGCAGGCCATAGTTTGAGGACGCCTGGTAGATGCTTGGATTATTGCCAAAAAAAATGAACCAAAATCACCCATATCATTATTATCTAAGAGAAACATGTTTTTATTCTAAATTTCAATATATCCACTTGGGGAAAACTTGAGGGCTTGTTTTTGACATATGTATATCACAGTAAGTTTGACAATATTTAAAACCATAAGATAAGATAAATACAAGTTTAATATGTTAATAATCTCCAGATATTTTCAAATAATTATGTATAAAATACATATGAAATCAAAACAACATATGGAAGAGAAAATTTCATTTATTTAAAATCATTTTACTTATCTCCCTCTTTTCATAAGAAATAGCCAAAGTTTTTCTCAAAATTCACAAAAATATGAGAAAAATAAGCTTATATTTTCTATGTTGTAAAATACTTGCTCTGGCTTTTAAATAAATTCCAAAAGGAATCACAATTTTTAGTAATTCAAGTAATACATAAACTAGTGGAAAAATCATTCCAAAAGTTAAGATATTTGTAAACTTATATATATAATCAGAGAGATTTAGCGTCTCTGTCATCTAAAAATCCATAATATGAATCTTGGGATGACAATGAGAGTGACACTCTTTAACAAAGCAGATTCCAAACATAAGTACATAGGTCTCAACTCAATGCAAAATGTAGAAACCCATCCTAAGATGCAGTAAAATAATTTCAACTTTTATTGAACAAATCAGAGAAAATAACTGGCATAGAGCATCTCCTAAATACTGTCAATATACAGAGAATTTTTAAATGCCATTTCTTCAATTTGATTCCAAGACAGAGTTCTGGTACATAGTTCTGATACAGAGTCATGCTGTGATCCAAATAATGCTTATGACAACTCTCTTTTTATCTGTAGAAGACTCAAGAGTTGAGAAGCAGTTAACATTTTTTCATTGTCTTTCTACAGGAATTTCACCTAAACATTTTCTTAAAGCTAATTGTTCCCCTCTATTTTCTTTCCTTCTCAGTTAATTCAACATATTTGTAAGGAAACCTTGAGCACCGTATGTTTATTCAAACCTATTGAATGAAACTGGTGCAAAGGACATTGTTAGAGTATTTTTAATGATGTTGATTTTGTAAATTATCTCATTAATTTAGAAGACAATGATATTAGACAAATAGGCTATATTCTAAAATAAATTCATAAATAAAGTCAAAAGAAAGTATGGATTAATGTGCCTTTTATAAAAAGAAACAAAGCATATAAATACATGGATAAATTACACAAAGCATGGTTTTAATTATTAAGGGAAAATGTATAATAATTTTTACTATTAAAGCCATTGCATTAGTAACCTAGTTTTTAAAAGCATATAAAAGAGTAAAGGGTATAAATAATTGGATAAAGCTGTCAAAATATAGTTCCTATTTTCATAGTTAGTAGAATTAAGACAAGTCCAGAATAGTTGATAATATAGTATATACTATAATAAAATACTTCTATACAAGTAAATTAAATATAAGGTGAAGCACAGATTATGAGAATTAAGCACACCAATATTTATGAACCATATCATTGTTTCCTCATAGGCATAATTTAAGCGTTAATGAGGCAATTTAACTTTATATTAGTAACCTGTTATTTGCTACTATTTTATTCTAATGAAAGCAAGTTGTATATCTAATTTGTATTTTGTCTATAAAGATGCTTCAATTTTTTAACATTTTTTAATACTTTTTAATTTAAATAAACTTTGTGTAATCCATGTTTTATCTGAAACCCTGGACACATACAGTAAACAATATCAGCATACAGCAGGATTGGGAAGGTTTCAGAAGTGTCAGATTTTGCTTGAACTGAAAGACCCATATGTGTATCTGTCCACATTACTAGTAATTAACTGAGACCATAGTTTACAGTCTGTCTTGTCACTAGAGTTTTATTAGTTTCCTCAGTTTCCCTCCTGATAACCAACAGGCATGGAAAATTCATCCCTATTCCTTAACCAGTCCAAGGACAAATACCAAAAAAAACCCAGAAATCTCATCACAGAATAACCCGGGGTTTAAGCATTTGTTCTCAACATTTCTGAACTTTCAGTCACCTCTGGCTAACCCTAAATAATATGTACAGAAATTACCTCTGTAGTTACTAACACAGAAAAAACAAAGTTCAGCAACATGTTTAAAAGCCAATTGTGGAAACAAGAAGCCAGAGGAGTGATCAGATACTGTTAGCAATCATGGAAAGAAATAGAATAACATTAATCTCTTTTATAGGCCAAATGCTTAGGCACTACATATAATGTCCAGCAATTGTCTGATGTATGTATTATTCCCTCCTTTTATAGAAGAAGCAGCTGAGGCTTGGAAGGATTAAGCAACTTTCCTAAATTTACACATCATTAGGATTCAAATCCAGATCTCATCAAATCCAAATTCAAGTTTCTTTCCACTGTAGTGCAGTCACATTTGAATTATAAATCTCAATTAGTCAAAATTCTCTCTTAATTCACAAATTTAAAAATTGTATTAATCCCAGAAATTATAAAATTTGACAAATTCACATAGTCTCAATGGTAGTGGACTGAGTTAGTTGTAAACTGTATTTCTCTCTATTGCGGCTATATCTGGTTAATAAATATGCCATCCATCCTCAATCAGAATCAATTTTGAATTGTGTTACCTTGAAATTGTGGCAGGTCTTCTGCAACATAGCACTCTTTGGAAATATGACTAGCCCATATAACATTCTGCTTCAAACATTTTAGTAAAAATTAGATCTTGGAGGTTATTTACACTCTCCATTTAGAAGATTAAAAAGTTATGAGAGAATGAATGTGAATGTACGGACTCTTCTACATTCTGAATTGGTTAAAAAAGGTTTTATATGCATTCAAAAAATAATAATAAACTTTTTCAAGACCAGTTTATTAAGCTATCCTCTACATATTTTAATGTTATAGTGTATTATCATGGTAGGAAAATAAAACATTTAATGTAATTTATGATATCAACCAAGCCAAAAAAGCAATAAAAAAAACAATGAAAATACTCAATTTGGGGTCAAATTATAGGATTTGGGAGAATTTTACCATTTTACCTACCTTGCTATTTACCTGAGGACACAGAAATCTTGATTGAAATTAAGCTTTTAAATGTGTATCTTAATGAATGATCACATACAAATCATGCTGTCTTTATCATTTGCAAATATTGATGTTTGTTATAAATATAGCCTAAATACACTTATTCAAAATATCAGCAAAAAGCATAACTAATTAAACTGCTCTTATCATAACACATACAATATTGACACTTGAAGTAAGGAAATTTTAAAAATTGGTGAAAATATATTTATTAGGATATATTTATAATGATGTTTGCAGGCATTCTTCCAACTTAGAGAGTTAGAAGTGGAAAAGTGATTTTTGTGCCAAATTCCTTCAAAAATGTTACACACTCTAATATAGTGTACATGACAAGCTTGAAGTGTTGAAAGGAAGCCATTTGAATTATCTGAGCACAAAAAAAGGCATCTGGAAAATTACCTAACAACTGAAACATCCTATTCACATTTTCTGGAATCTCATAATGCTGAAAGGATGTCAGCAGGTCCTGAGTTTACACTAATTTGCAAGCTTCTGAGCAAGCATAACAATTTCAAAGAATAGGTACTATTTTGTGGGTGTGTCACTAATGAAATATGATTTTAACAGAAGAAAAAGAATTTTAACCTTAATTTTTTTACTTTTGTGTTATGAGTCCTGTTACAACATTAATATTTAGTGTCATGTTAAAATGAATTTAGAGATAATAGCAGGAAACAAGGGTCTTAGTGCATTCTTTGTTCTGGTTTCTAAGGTTATCAACCACAGAATGAGCTAAATAAAGCATCCTAACTCCTTTTAGAACATTTCTAAAAGTGAAAACAACAGTTTCTATTAGCCAATGTGCTTCTGATATTGGCTTTCAGATTTTAACCTCAGGAAGCTGAAGTCAAGGTATTTTCCATGGAAAACCCACACTTTTGTGACTTTCTGCTCGTCCTTCCCTAATGGTGCACCACTGACCACCAAGGTATCATTCAAAACCTGCTCTTTAAAGTTGACCCTGTAGTAGCCACAACTAGGACCTGGAGCAACTTGGTCTTAACTTTTACCCCTCCCCTTGTTCCCCTACGTTGTACTATCTCTTTCTCTCAGTGTTCCTTTCTCCCTGTCCAAAAAACTACGCCATATGATTATAAAGCTAGTGTTGCTTTAGTAATTAAGGTGGCTTCTCTTACTTGACTACAGCAGTGGACATCAAAATACTTTAGTTAATATACTAAATCCTGTATGTCACTGTAGTTGACTATAGTAGCTATGCATATTTCTATCTTCCTTTTGCTAGCAAATCCCCTTTCTTTTAGGAATTTCCTCACCAACTCCCTGGGTCCCCATATGGAGCTGACAGACCCACCCCTAGAAATGTGGCAGTATATTGAATCAGTCTGGCCTCACCAAGGGACACCCTTCCTTAGATGTGCCAGTACATATTTATTCTCCTAAGATAATTTGTTTTAGGTTTCTGTCACTTGCAAATAAGTACTAAGAGAATTAAAATTCCTAGTTTCACTGAGATTATCGAACCCTACTTCCAAGATCAACAAGATTCAACATCCAATCTAAGAATGGGAATCAACTCTAATTTTAGGGGCATGAAATCCACTACCTGAAAAGGCTGCCCTTCACTACCTCCATCTTTGACACAAATCCTCATATTCTCCCTAACTGTTATCATGACAGAGCAAATTTGGGGCACTTTTTATTTTTTGGCCACTTTCAAGATATTAGTGGCTATTTTACTGAAACTGTGGGTCTCAGATAACAGAGTTAGTCTCACAGATTAGCAACAACCATCATGATATGAGATACAAAATGTCCCCAACTATTGGTTCAATCCAGATACCAAAAGAGGAGAATTATTTTTGGTAAATATTCATGTGTGTATATACATCTTAAGTAGTATTTTCTAAAGGCTCTATTTTTAATGTAAATTCTATAAACAAGGGTAAAACATCAAGACTAGTTTTAATAAATTTTACTTTTAGAATAGTTTTAAGTTCAATGCAATACTCAGCAGAAGGTACAGAGGTTTCCTATTTACCTTCCGGCCCGACACATGTATAGTCTTTCCCATTATCAACATCCTTAACCAGAGTGATACATTTTTTACAATTGATGAACCTACATTGATACATCATTATCACATTAGGTTTTACTCCCAGTGTTGTACATTCTATGAGCTTAGATAAATGTATAATGATAAGTATCCACCATTATAACATCAGACAAAGTAGTTCACTGCACTAAAAATCTTCTATGTTCTGCATATTCATCCTTCCCTTTTCCCTAACCCTGACAGCCACTGACCTTTTTTCTGTCTTTATGGTTTTACCTTTTCCAGAATGTCATATAATTGGAATCATACAATGTGTAGCTTTTTCGGATTGGCTTCTTTCACTTGATAATATGCATTTAAGTTTCCTCCATATCTTTCCACAGCTTGGTAGCTCATTTTTTTTTAATACTGAATAATGTGCTGTTATCTGTACGGACCAGAGTATATCCATTCACCTACTAAAAGGCATCGTGATTGCCTCCAAATTTTGATAATTACGAATCAAGCTGCTATAAATATCTATGTGCAGGTTTCTGTGTGGACATAAGTTTTCGAGTCCTTTGGGTAAATGCCCAGGAGTGTGATTGCTGGATTATATGGTAAGAGTATGTTTAGTTTTCTAAGAAAACGCCAAACAGTCTTGCAAAGTGGCTATACCATTTCATATTCCCACCAGCAATGAATGAGAAATCCTCTTACACCATATCCTTGCCAGCATTTGGTGTTGTCAGTGTTCTGGATTTTGGCCATTCTAATAGGTGTGTAGAAGACTATATTTTTTCCTCCCTAGGATTTGTTATTGATTTTGTTTTTCAAGTTGCTTTATGATATGGGCGAGACCATGACAGTCTCAAAGAGACAGAAGACCATACAGGAAACTAACAAATACTACAAATGTACTTTGCTATCTCACAATTTTGCTTATAGTTCATTTCCAGGACAGGCCTAGTGTGTAAATGGTGCAACCTAGGAAGGGCTATGGGCTTACAGAGTAGGTCACGTCCCAGAATGGCCTTCTGATTCAATGTATTTTTCAGTAAAATTTTAGAGTCCCCTAGGTTTATAATTTTTCAAGTATAAAATCTCTCAGCTGCTTCCCACTAAATTGCATGTGGTTTGTCTATACATCTTAGTTTCTTCAGCTGCAGAGCTATAAAGTTGGATTTAATAGAACTATCAACATCATAGTGTTAAAATGAGGATTAACTAAAATAATTTTAACCTAGCACCTTGCCTGTCACATGATAAATACTGTATAAATGTGAAATACTATGATTATTTTCTTCTCTGACTTATTCAAATATAAAAAGATCTCTATAGAAATCTGAATTACTGGAAATATCCCTGTAGGTCCTGGGCTAACACATAAATGTAGAACTACAAAATAGTTTTAAAATAGAATAAACAAATGTGGCAGAAATTATCTTGGGATAATTAATCTTGATTCATTCAACAGAGTGAAAGTCAGTAAAATGTAGTTCTGGTATGGTCCTTTTGTCATTTACCAAAATGGAAAGTTAATGAACAGAGTTGTAACCCATTCTACATGTCTATATATTATTTTACCTTATTTGTTAAATAAAACAATCAAAATTATCAAATAGCGTTTATGAAATACCTAATCAAAACAGTGCCAGATGATTTTCTTCTTTGTGATTTGTCATCTTAGAAAACAGAATTAAGAATCAGTAAGCTTATGTAAATTAATGAATGAATTATTTGTGTACTTGATTTTTTTTTGAACAGAGATACTAGTTGTAAAACTATTTAAGGAATGTTATACTAAGTGTAAATTACAAATCACTTTGATTCCTATGAAGAGGTACTACCTCCTAGTCATTTTCACTAAATATATATTTAAAAATTATAAAATGTATCAGAATTTAACACTGTAAAAATAATTTTAAGAAATAAACCAAGCAACCACCAAGCTTCTTTGTCACTTAAGGGCAAAAGGGAACCATATTTTTCTGATAATACTATAGGACTAAATCAATTAAAATTATAAATTGATTTTTTAATGCAGGAAAGAAATCTTTAAACTACTTCAAAATCAATAATTATACATTAATATTGAAATATAAAATTTAGTGATGTCCCAGTTATTGTAGATACTTTAGGATTCATCAAAATACTGCTTCTAAAGTAAAATTATATGAGATCAAGTGTGGAAATAAAAATATATAAAAATAATTTTAGTAAAACATTTTGTTGAATTACCTAAAATACTACATAATTCAGACATGTTTTTTACGGGTCTCTTTAATATATTATAAATATGCTTAGTCTTTAAGGACAATTATATAGACACTCATTTACATGAAACCTTCCTGTTAATGGATAGAATTATATTCTTCAAATCCATACCCTCTCATATTTTATTAAATATAATGAGATCATTAAATATTAATTTTCTTTTTCAGTAGAATATTGTTGGCATATATAATATTCAATGAATTAAGTACTGCACTTAAGTATTCATCAATTGTCTTCATATGAATCCGTAAGTCTATTAAATTTTGTTCTTAGTTTATTTCTCTTATTTTTAAATGATTAGACTTCTTTCTTTTACTTCCCATATATATATATATTTATATATACATATATATTTAAGTAAGTAGAAGAATAAGTCAGAGAAGAAAATAATCATAGTATTTCACATTTATACAGTATTTATCATGTGACAGGCAAGGTGCTAGGTTAAAATTATTTTAGTTAATCCTCATTTTAACACTATGATGTTGATAGTTCTATTAAATCCAACTTTATAGCTCTGCAGCTGAAGAAACTAAGATGTATAGACAAACCACATGCAATTTAGTGGGAAGCAGCTGAGGTTATTAAGAGTTTTAATTCTAACTGAAATCTGGAAATGAATAACTAAAAATATATTGGTTTTTATAATATACATTAGCTAACAAGTATATAAATATATGAACATAAGCACTACAGAAAAACATAAACAGAAAAATATATTCACCTGAAATGTAGGATAAAACTGTCATCTGACCATTAGCAACAACAGAGATAGTTTGCTTATTATAAACACACAATAGTATCTACTAAACTGTGTGCAGAATATGTTAATTTTAACTGCTAATATCAATCACAGCGATTTAAGCAACTACATGTTTTAACATGTTAAGCTGATAAATCTGGTGGGAAACTAACACAGTTTAAGGTCAAATATAATGAAACATGTCCAAAAGGGCAAGAAGAGAAACTAGGTAAAAACTCTATAGAATATTTTGATCAACCTTGTTTCAAATTATTATGCATAAGTGATTTTTTAAAATCTTCTGCCATTCAACACAGAGATAACTAAATTTTAAGACTCCAAAAGACTTCAGATGCGGTGTAATGTACTTCTTTTTCATATTAACAAACTCATATCAAAACAGATAATTGGCCTCCAAACTTGCATAAATAACAAAGGCAGAATAGAAATTCTAAATCAGCCATGAATGGCAGCTTAACCATGATACTGTTCTGCCTTTACACTCTCTCTTTTTCCTGTCTATACCCCCAAACCTACAATTACATCCAGAACATAGGGTGTTCAAAAAAATTTTTCTAAATTAATAGTTTTTTAAACAAGAAATTTTAGTAGTACCACCATTTAGGCAAAGTACAGCTCAGGGCAGGAGAGGGAGAGATATATTAATTGTATCTTTTATTTAGGTAAAGAAACAATTTATAGGTAATATACGATTTCAAGACTAAATTTAAAGAAATATGGGAAAGGTTGCTGAGTTAAAGATAGGATAAGCACAAAGATAGGATAAAGCACTAAAAGGCTAAATAATAGGAACTAGATGATCACATTAATTCAATTAAACATAAGTTTGAGAGCAGTGGATAGATAAATTGGACAAAAGCCAAAGAAAACTAGGTGGCCAGTGAGGGCTTGAAAGCAAAGGAGTCTATGACAAACTGAAAAATGATACTGTGTGATTCTAAGAATGGAATCAAAGTGAAAAGAGAGCTAAATTTATTGAGTTTAATTTGTTGACGACAACAGGAATTTACTGAAAATTTACTATATGATAAGACTGTGCTAGGAGTCATGGATGGAGCAATGAACAAAACAGCTAAATCCCTCGTCCCCAGTGAGATTACAGAGAGTGAAGCATTCTGTGACTAGTAAATTACAAAAATAACACTGGTGAGCACTGGCTTGGCCTAAGGTCAATGTCACCAAAGATGCTGCAAAGGAAAAGGAAAAAGAAGTAGTAGGCACAACGTGCACCATGGAGGCTGGTGCCAAATCAAAAGAATATTAAGATGTGGTATCTAACAAAAATGTCATTTGGGGTAAGAAAATGCTCCTCTCCGTGTGCTTCCCATACACTCCAAAACAAGCAGGCTGAGGACATGCGAAAGCAGCATCCACTCTGTCTCTGGCTTGAGGATGATCAAAAAGTGGGTGGGAGTATGGACATGTCACTACATTTTACATAGAGTAAATCAGAAGTTCTCATTCCCCCCCCCACCATGTCTGCGATCACAGCTCCAAATTAGGACACTCCCTAGAAGTAATTCTCATCTTTCTACCCCTATATAAGGGCTGTGTTCAGTGAGCTTCTGAAAGCACACACACCCCTGCAGGGGGAGAACCAGGCTCATTTATCCTTATCAGTTCCACCAATTAGGAAAACATGCATCACAGAACAGTTGTGTCACATTAGTGGATGGCAAGGCGCTGCATGGGGAGTTGGGGAGACAGCTGGGCTCGGCATAAACAAATATGAGTTGCTGACTGCTTGGAAAGTTCTATATACACCATAACTTTTAATAAACACACATTAATAATCACAGTTCATACTACTGTGGTTACATAATCTATACAATCAAGCCAGATTAGCCAATTTTAATTCAATTCACACCACTGACTGAAGTCCTAGTAAATTTGAATAGATTACATAGCAATAGAAATAAAGTAAAATTGAAAAACTTTCCAGAAGGTCTATCTGGTGGGCAAGACATTCATATTACTCATAAGGAAATGACTATGATGCAGTATACCCAGAGTCCTATAGCAGAAGAATTCAGGGTGTCAGAGAAAATTTCCTGAAAGAGAATTGGAGCTGAACTTTAGTTTTCCTTTACAGCTAGTAAAGAAAATCCGTTATACTCAGCAATTTGCCTTGCATTGCACAAAAAAGCAGAGACTAGCAGTTTAAAATGGCATCTGGCTGGCAGAGTTCCTTGTGTAGTCTCTCCCATCTTCTTAGTAAAATACTAACAGAAGACACCACCTAAAAGAGGGCATCTGGTGAATCAGCCAGGCTACACATACACATCCCCGTTGCCAAAATCTGGGAAGACTGCTATACTCCCTACAAATCTAATTGAACTGGAATAGAAATGCAGTTAGGGACCCAACCATACCCTTTTTAAAGTGGGTAGCAAGTTTTTCATTTTTCTCCTGATGTCTGCATATCTAATTTAGAAATGCAAGGTCCATTCCAAACAGAAAATTAGAAGCAACCTTCTACCCTTTAGTGTACCATTGGCACACCATTAATACTCTTCTTTCTGCATTCATTTGAGAATTGCATTTCCCATAATAGTAGTGGGAGGCGAAGTGGGACAACTGCCCTACATTCAGGAAGACACAATCCCCACAAATTAAGCTCTGTAGTCAGCTATGCAAAAGTATCAATAACCAAATTAATGACAAGGAGAAAACTAAAAAATTCTAATTACTCAGCAAGTCAGGTCACAAATGTTTGATAAAATTTAAATGTCTTAGGGCAAAAAATTTATTATCAAGTAAAACGTTAATATCAAGTTAGTCACTTCACATGCAATAACTATTGTTGCTTGATAAAGTCTTATCCCTCACTTCAATCTAGATTTTCCCTGAATCTCCATGTTAAATATCTTGATTGCTTTTTACTCAGTGTTGTCTTCTCAAAATTAGGCAATGGCAGTTGTCTGCTTAAGTTCATTCAGAGGCTTTCAGAAATGCTTACTCAGTAATAACTGACGATGCCAAAGGAGAGTTGTATCCCACTAATGGGGTCAGCTAAGGCATGGGCCATTTTAAAAATATGAAATCATAGTCTGAATTTAAAGTGGTCAATATGAACAAGATCTCTTCTTTGGTTAGATTAGAATCTTTTAATTGCATTGAAGGTACTTCACTTACTGATGCATTAACTGAAGTACATCCAATTTAGACCCACTAGCAATTATCGGGTCAGTAATGCTACTAAAATAACTGCTTTTATTAAAGAGCAAAAAATATTACAAAATAGTTTGCTTTTAGTGACATTATGGCTCATTTCCTATACATCTGGAATAGTGAAGAATATATCAAAATATCTCAAATGGAGTATGTGTAATCATTTAGTATCAAAGAAGCAAACATTGATGAACGTGCATTTTTCCTGTCCTCTCAATTATTATTAATGAGCCATGATTAAAAATTAATCTCTAGAGTGATTCAAATCCCTTTGATAAAGTACAAACTAAAACTCTTTATATTATCTCTATTAGCTTAACTTAAGAAAAGCAATACTTTAAAAGTCCTTGTGTTATTACCTAAATATTACCTAAATATACCTAAAAGTTATATTTGTTAAAATTTTGTAATATTACTTGTTTTAATCAACCTGATTTTGATTCATAATTCATAAATCTGATTAAGAATTAAAATATCTGCTGACCAGAGTGTCCATCCCTTTTATAATGCTAACTTCAAATACTGAATTATAATTATGTTATAGTTCAAAAGGTTACAATAGAATATTGTTGATAATCTATAATATTAGAACTATATCCATATACACAGACCTATAAAAAAAATCACAATTTGGGGTTTAAGTACCTGAGTTATATAATTAAATCAAAATTAATCATATTTAGAACAGTCATTCTTCAGCCCAAAACATGAATCCACATAGAAAAAATTTTTTAAATCTGTTTCCTTTGGTTTCATTTTGTTTTATTCTGGTGTCTATAGAGAACTGGATTCACAATCTTATTACCTATTAAGTTTCACCATTAGAAACACTCTCATAAAGCTCTGCGTATCAAATATGGCTAACTTCCGAGATTATTTCATGTTACATCTGCAATCATTAGTACGCTCTTATACCCATTAATGTTTGGCATGTGTAAAGGCATAAAGTCATATTAAGATTTGGGTGCTTTTAGAAATGCTGCAAGTTCAAAGGAAACAAGGCTCTCAGAGAGTGAGTGGAGTAGTTAGCATTAAGTGGCTAGCATTTGAGGGCAGAATGAGAATGTCTTTTATGTCAAACTAAATAGTTTGTGCTTTAATTAGTGTTGAAAAGAAAAGAATGATCTTATAGAGAGCTTTTCATAGAGAAGAAAAGTAACCTGACCTTTTTTTAAATTTTATTTTAGGAATATAAAGCTAGAGACTAGTGGAGACAGTGGGACAGAAGAGTGAATATAATAGTAGTACGGGTGAAACACTGCAAGGATCCATCGAAACAAGGTTGTGGCAATGGAGGTGAAAAGAAAGGGCGACACGGAGGTTGTGGATTAAGTTCAAGTGTAAGGTAAGAGAGATGGAGGAGTTAAGGACAGCATCAAGTGTTTTTATTTGTTTGTTCGTTTGTTTGTTTAGCTTAGATGTTTGGGTGGCTATGACAGCATTAACTGAGTCAGGGAAGCGCAAAGATGCAGAAGAGTAGGAGAGGGGCAGCTGACGGGAATAAATAATGAATTCAGTCTTTGGACATGTTCTATTTTTGTGTGGTTACCTATCTTTTGGTGAAGAGATCCAGAGGCAGTTCAAAATAAGAAGCTGTAACATGGAGACATTTGTTGCATTGGCCAGGTGAAGTGGCTCATCCCTGTAATCCTAGCACTCTGAGAGGCTGAGGAAGGAGGGTTGATTGAGCTCAGGAGTTCGAGACCAGCCTGAGCAAGAGCAAGACCCTGTCTCTACTAAAAATAGAAAAATTAGCTGATCGGCAAAGTAGGGTGCACCTGAACTCCCAGCTACTCCGGGAGGCTGAGGCAGGAGGGTCGCTTGAGCCCAGGAGTTTGAGGTTGCTGTGAGCTAAGATGATACCATGGCACTCTAGCCCTGGCAACAAAGCGAGACTTAGATTTGTTGGATTAATCAGCACTAGCCGTCTAGCTCTCGTTTGTGCCTCATTAAATAAGTCAATAAATATGTATATTTTTTCAGGAAATTTGTAACACTTTTTTCTTTTTAACCTGCAGTCTTAACATTAAATTGTAAAAAGAAGTCACTGAAGTGACTGTAAACGGCAAGCATAACGCACAACTAGGTGAGGGGTGGAAAAGCTCAAAAGCATTTGCAGAACTCTGTTGTGTAGTGTAGCAGATACCAGACAATAGGTCGCTGAGACACTGAGAAAAGCTTAAATTACTTTTAGCATTTTCCACCAAAGAAGGCATAATATATTATAGAAAGGTTTCCATCAAAAGTGATAAAAAGAATTTTCCAGTTTCCTTTAAAGCTTAAATGTGTTGCAAATCATTTCCCCAAGATGCTGGATATGTGATGTTGCTGTAATGTCAAAGGTTAACTAATATAATGTTTATAATCCTATCATAAATAGAAAATAGATTAAAAACTGTGTTTTAACATGTCTAAGTGAACCGATTTCTCCGGTTATAACGTTGGAAGCCTACCACATATTAAAGAGTCTGACCCAGGCACAGGACACACAAAGATTTCTGCACTGGAAGAACACACTGTCTCCACCTCTTGAAAATATGTGATTCAGTCTGTTCTCTGGAAAAAATATTATATTAATTTCTTTTTAAAATATCCTTCAAAATAAATACAAACAAAATAAATGCTTAGTGTTGTATTAGTAACAGGTGATGATTAACCACAATGATTCAAGCATTTGTAAAGAGAGAAGGTTCAAAAGTGATTTAATATACTGGGCATTTTTATCTATAAAAATAATATTTTGAAATTGATAATTTGCACATACGTATGTCTCACTCTCTGAATGTTTTGATATTCAGACAGTATATTTTTTCCAGTTCATCTTCATATAGTTAAAAACATTTGTATTATTTAAAGCCTCACTTGTGTTGTATACTGAACTTGCAAGAATGAAAAATAAAAATTGTAATGCAATGCAAAGGCTAATGTTTGACAGAAAACTCTTTTGGCGGCCATGTCTGAGTTGACAAGTTAAAAGGGAAAATAATATGGATTAAATGCCTTTACATCCTAGCAGGTGTCTAGTCATCAATAATATTCACTGAAGGCCATTGTGTGTAGAGCACTTCTCTCCCTTTCCTAATTCCCTGCTTGGCTCTAGGCAGAAAGAAAGGGGAGGTGGACAATGATTTCTGACACCTCTAAGGACTTTGAACAGAAAAAAGCTTTTCCTGCAATGGGCAGGTATTATTACATCAGCACTCCCTTAAAAGATACCTATTGGATTTCTCATAAAATTTGTTTTTATTAAAAATTGACTTCTTTGGAATTCCAGATACAATAGCAAAATTCCAAACTACTACACAGGAATAATAAAAATCTGTATTTTTATTTTAAAATAAAAGATGTATATAGGAAACTTCCAGGAGTAGAAACAAACTAACTTTATTGGGATTTATTTTTAGCATTATGCAAATTAGAAGACGAGGTGCTCTCCAAAATATTTAGTGCAAAATAAGAAACTGATGAAAAGCAATTTAATATCTATCTGTTTTAGTGGTTTTTTACTGATGGCACATAAATGATACATAGCAAAATAAAATATCAAGGTTTTAAAATTCAAATAGTATATAAGGAAATGTAAATATTCCATTTCAAAAGGGGTACAATAAAAAGCCTCCTTAACTAAGGTTACAACACTTTTTAAAAGTGTATGCTTTTCAGTTTTTAATTTATATTTCAGTAAAATATATTACCATTTCGTATTTTAGTGTTTGATACACTTTTCATGCTATATAATTAATCAATTTCATTTTTAGCAGAGAAAAGTAATTTTGTATTGTCCGTTAAGGAATTAATTTTGTATCTCCAGACTAGATTATTTTTTTAAATCCCAGCTCAAATCTTGAAGAATTCTTTGAAAGAATAAAGATATTTTATATTATACATATATAAGGTACTCATATATAAAAAAGTGACACTCCCCAAATCCTAATTCTTTCCTTTGTGTAAACACACACCTATTTGTCTTTTCTATAATAGTCACTCAATTAAAAATATTATGTTTGTATATACTACTAATAAAAACCTAGATATACTATTAGTTTATGTGCTTTGTAGAAACACCTATCTTGGATTTTTAGATTTATATCCATATATGTAATTCATATTGATACACATTACCCACATAAATCATCACAAAAAATAGTTATATGTGTTTACAACACTTTTTTAAAGTTTAGACATATTAATTTTGAAATACTAAAAAGGGAGTTCATTTTATATCTACATCTAGAAACACAAATGAATATTTCATTTAGTGAAAAAACAGACCAGTGTGCATATTCTATGACCTTGAAAATGATGAATCTTAAAATGAGTTGTTTTCTCACAGGGAAAGTGTCCTTTTAGGGTGACATCAAAGGATGAACAAATCCATGCTCTTCAAAAGTCATGAGAGAGGGGAGATATCAAATGTTGGTATTCCAAATGTCTACTTCTCTTGTCAGCTACAAAATACCAGCCTGGCCATTTTAAAACTTGATTAGATTATTTGAAAGACACAGTTTAAAAGTTGTGGATTTTCTCTGAACCTCACTTAAAATAGGGATGTGAAGACAACATAAGCTGGGTTTTGTTTGCTGCCTAAAATAAGTGCCTTTCACTAAAATGTAATTGTACTTGGAACCAGAAAAGCAAGAGAATGTGATCACCCCATAGGCCTTGGCAACAAGTCTCATTTGAATAGAACATTTTTGGGCTATGTTGTTGATATTTGATTTCATTTATCTTCTGAGACCCAATCTATACAAAAATAAGATAACTCTTTCCAGGAATATATTTAATACTTTTTCAACACAGTAAAAGACTTTGCAGTATGTTCTAATTTATGTTTAAAAAAGAAAGAACAGAAGGAAGGAAGGAAGAGAGGGATGATGGGAGGGAAGGAAGGGGAAGGAAAGGGAAGGAAATGAAGGGAGCATGAGAAAAATAAGCAAGTGGAACTTGTCTGTGCTCAAATACAGAAGTGCTCAAGTTGGCTCATAGCCATAGGGTAGCAAATAATGGAGTAATGTAGCTTTATGGCCACTTCTTCCCAATCCTTATTTATAGATTTATAAACAATAATATACTACATTAAGATTCATTTTTTTCTTCCGTCTCTTCTTTGGCACTCCAGCCCAGAATATAATGTTAATCCTTTAAAAATGTTCTACTTTTATTCTCAGGTTCTCCAATCTTTCTCATTTGATTACTTTTTTAAAATAAAGTTCTATAATATGCTATTAAGAAGCTTTTTATTTTTAAATTTTTATTTAAATAGATTTGAGGTTACAAAAGGGTTTTTGTTACATGATGAATCACATAATGGAGAAGTCTAGGCTTTTAATATGTCTGTTACCTCAATAGTGTTCATTGTACCCAATAGGTAATTTTTCAAAAGTACCACTGAGCAATGTGCATCCAGAATTCTGAGGACCTAATACAAATATTGAATTTATCATTTTTCTTATTTTCTCTCACAATATCTCTATAATTTACTGAGGGCCCATAATTATCTGAACATGATAGGAAGCCTTTTACTATATTAAATAATTGGCCCTCCCCATATCCTTTGAGATTTACATCACACTTATCATTTTTCAGGTGAAATATCTTAGGCTCAGAGAAGTAAAATCTCTTGTTCAAAGTTACACAACACAGGAAGATCAGACATCATGGTTTGATTTCAAAACCACACCACACTAGCTCCCTCTACGCTAGTAACCCGTGGGTATGTTTCTCCAACTGCAGAAAACAGTACAACATAAAATGGTAGCTATTATTATAATTATTATATCAGGAATTCAAAAATGAATAAGATAGAATCTGAAACTGGAAGGCAATCTCACCAGATTACTTTCCAAAATGTGACTAAATGATTATTTGAGAACAGGCACATGTGCAAAATCTCTTATCTGTTTATATTTTCCTGTTGATAATAAATTACTTTGAAACCCATTAATAGGGTAAGTGAGGTGATCATCACCCTGAATTACATTTTCTAATTCTGTTCTTTCCGTGGCAATTGTAAAATCCACAGGCTTAGCAATGGGTAGGAAAGAAAAAAAAACGTTCCCTGCAGCTGCAGCTGACTTTCTGGCAGACTGGGAAAGCAACTGTGCTGGCAGCTTAGCCAGGCATCTGGGGCTGTCGGTGAATTAGTCTGAGGACTGACCTTCTAGATCGCCTATAAACACTCTGCATTTGCCTTGCTCCATAATGAAGAGAATTTAACTCTTTGTATGATTATGATTAGGGTTATTATGAAATCCACTCTAAATTAATCAATAAAACCTTTATTTAGTGACATATTTACAAAGGAAATAATAAGCATTTGGCTTTCTTAACAATAAATTCTATTTGACAAAAGTGAAATTTTGGATTAGTTACAAATTGTGCAAACTGGTTTCATGAGAAGCTATCTCATGATTTGAGGCCCTTCAGTTCTCTTACTTCATCTTGAAGATGGCACACTTTTAAATATTCCAAAGATGAAAAAATTAATCTGTCCTTTTAAACACCAAGAAAGCATTTTACAACTTCCCATTTTAAAGTCTAGGAGTCCTCTCTGAAAATTATTTCTGAATAAAAATCTAAAGTATTCTGAGAGTAGTTTAAGAACAATATCTTTGTTTTGAAACTTAATGAATATAAATATGATTGTTTATGGCACTTAGCATAAAATAATCTTCATTTATTGAAGTCTTTCTGGAATCTCCATTTCTCTATCACTTAAGCGTGATAATCCCTAATAATTTAAGATTTTTCTTAGAAGTGTTTTACAAAATGAAAATTTCTTCAAAGATATCTCTTCTAGTTATTCATGGCTCTCTTTATAGAGAATAGGGTAAACAGTCAGAAATGTTACATAGTATCTACACAGGCACATACATTTTTAAGACAAATGGAATCACGTAGAAATAAGATTTATTGATTTATATATTTATATATCAATAAATATGCCAACAGACCAATATATACATTAATATATATACATACAAATTTTAAAACACATGAAATTGTGAATCAGAATTTTATAAACACTACCATTAATAATATATTTCATCATTTTATAACACTTTTGTCTGATTAAAACTTTTTCTTTTAACAACAAAGACATAATCACATTCTAACCTTTGCAAAGCATATCCATTTATTTAATTTCATCTGCTGAATTGGAGTCAGTCTTCAAGTTGAAAAGGGACCTTGGAGATGATCCAAGCCTAACACCCTCTGAGTAACTGACCTCTAGAGAGATGAGCTGCTTCCCTGGGTGATGGAGAGAGCCAATGGCATAGGCATAATCAGAACTTTAATTCTTGATGCCCTATCTCTTGTACTTTCCATTTACACTATGCTGCCTCTGAAATAAGATTTAAATAGGGTTGAAATGAGATCATGTTTAAATCTAAAGTGCAGTAGAGCTTATTTTAAACTTACATCCAATTTTGCTAAAACATATTTCTTATGTGAAATTTCCCCTATGGCCTATTATGATCTTTAGTTTTATTGTTTTCATATAATTCAGTTACAATTCCATGACTTCAGACAAATTTCTGATATAAAGAATACACACACACACACAAAACAGATATACACACCCTGAACTCCTAGCAATGACAAACAACTAACATAGGAAATATATTAATACTTTCAAAAGTGTTCTTACAGCACCCAGCAAGTAATTCCTCTACTTTATTTTCCCTTTTATTGTTTTAAAAGAGCAACAGCAACATTGTGCTTTAAGTCTTATGCCATAAACATATAAACACAATTACAAATGTTATCACATAACAAATGATATATAATCAAAATGGGGCATAACATGTCTAAGAAAAGACATGAAGAACTCTATTCAATTATAACTAATGTTAATTAAGTGTATTTTAAATACTAGTGTTAATTTGATTTCTGTTCACTGTAGGAAGTTGCTCAAAAGGTAAATAATCTTTTATTTAAAAATAAGTCAAGAGCATTATATCCATTCAGGCAACAAAAACTTTTTGAACTACTGTGTGCCACACAATATTCTAAAAGTAGATGATTAAAATAGTAAATGGTATCCCTATACTCACACAGAGCTTACCAGCTCAGGAGGGAAAAGGCAGAAAATATACAGAAATTAACAAGACATCAATATATAATTCCTGCTAGTGACATTAATGTCTTAGAAAATGTCAAGGGGACTACTTAAGATTATTAGGACATTTGGATTAATTTCTTGATGTTTAGGTTAGCAAATATACCTTTTCCATTTCTAAATGTTTGCCATGCATATCAATTTACACTATATATTTTGTTTGTTTATGTGAAATGAGAAGACAAACTTTTTCACAAGTGTCTTTATTCTCTTTCAAAAGTCTTTTGGATAAGGAAGGTGGCTTCCCAAAATGTCAAGTTCTCTTCAGATTTAAAGATTTTAGTTTCAAGTAAGCAACGTTCCCTTTGAAACACCTGCTGACTGACACATTAAGAATTAAATGTAGAAACTGCTTTTGTAAGTTTTGTTTCCTGTTGAAGTCAATAGCTATTGAAAACAAATCAATGGTGAAACTATTGCTGTTTTTAAGAACTGTTCTTTTGTGGTGTTTTTCCCACTTTTACATCTGAATATATGTAGCTAACAATAAGATACTTTTTGAAAACTTGACAATTTGTAAAGTGCAAAGCCATAATAAGAGCAACTTCTCCTAGACTGACCTACAAAACACAAGCATGTGCCAATTATTGAATCCCACCACTTCCTCGCATATTAATGCCAACATAGATAGACCAGGATACTAATTTTAAGGCAAATTAAATCTTGACACAATCAAAGCCAACCAGGGAAGATATATTTAGAAAGTTCTAGGTTTGATATAAGTTGTACATGAGAGTATATTAAGTCTGTGAAAAGATATTTTCCCCAAAGGTTATTATTGTATTTTTGGTCATATGTGGCTAATATTATTTAGACCTACGTGTTAAATGGTATTAAGCTTCTTCATGATCAGCGGTCTTCCGTTACAATTAGGTTCAGGACATGCTGCACCAAATACAATACTAAATTCTTATTTAGTTCTACTCAAAACTCTTTCACTATCCATGGATGATGTCAGTATCCATTTGGTCCATCAAACTTTGATTTGCTCATGTCAGCTATAATTCTAGGTCAGTCCTTCCTTGGAGATTCTATTTTCTATCCATATAATAAAGAAAGATATACTTAAAGGTACAAAAGATCTATATCCATCCTCTTCATTGCTCTATTGCTTTTATTCTCTTAATTACCATCATTCCTTTTCCTGGCATTTTCACCTATTTTGTTATCTGACTTTGATCTCAAAAGAAATCCAGAAATCCCTTACTTATTATTGCTTCTGGGGTTTATTTTTTGTTTAGTCTATCTTTTAAAGTAAAAACACCTTTAGATCCATGAGATATAAATCTTTGATCATTGATAAAACGTGGCAAGATGAAAGGAACCCTCTATAGAAGTTTCCAAAGGTGAAAGTTTCCAAGATAAGATGACATGCTACAGTAATCTGTTTGCTGCCATTGATTATTAATAGTTAATGGCTTTGCTATATTGACTGGGATTCACTTTCAACAAAAATAATTGTGAAGACAGACTCTTCTTATTCTAATGAAAGCTCTCCAAGAAACAATGACCATAAGATATTTAAAAAAAAAAATGCATGGAGCATATTGGTGTGAATTCTAGAACCTCAGTCCAAGCAGAAACTTATTTCCAGAGATGTGTTTCATGTCTTCCTGTATAATTTTACCTCTACAACAATAAGTTATCACTAGATTATCACCAAATACAAGGTTTTTTCTCTGTATTTTGATACTTAAGAAATGAAATAAAATAACAAATAGACTTACTATACTTATGAAGAAAACATAATTTTGAAATAAACTCATTTATGACTTAGATTTTTTCTCAACAAATATGCTTTATTTAGTGCATTTTAAAAATAGGCTACTAGAAAATCATTGGTCCTGATGATAGTCTTATTCAACTACGTAAATTTAGTACCTAATGTATCAAAATTGAATAATTTCTTGTTAGCATTTCTGCTAAAATGTCAACTTTCAAAAAGGGAATCAAATCTTTATCATAAACACATAGTTTTAAGCATGTAGACATAGAAAATCTATGAATGACTTTCATAATTTCTTTGTCTAGTCCAAGCTTTACTCGCATAACTATAGCATCTAAAAGCTCAGAAGTATTTTTTCATACAAATAATTATTACCCAAAACATAATACTTACTTATATAATACTTCTATAATCTTAATTTTAAAAATCTATTTACCATTTTTCTTCACATTTTAAGGCTATGGCAGTATAAGATGGGAGTTATTTAATCCATTTCAGGAAAATTTTCGTTCAGTTGAAAATGAAGGGATATTTTATGAATAAAAAATACTAATTCCCTTATACAGTTTCCCCATTCTAAATTCATGACTTTTATTTTATTTGGAGAAGCCAGACATGAGCACAGAAGTCTAACGATACATTCACTTACGTTTATTAGTCTAGAAGATGTTCATCTCTAAGATTATCTCTCTACACTGTAAGATGATATCCTGTGGAACCATTTTGAAATTTGTATTGATTCTGTCTTCCACAGATAAAAGACTTGGAAGATAACAGAAAACGCAGAGTTTTCTATATAACATTCACTTTTCTATTAAGGTAAAACTTAAAGGTTTTATGTTCTAAATAGCAGCAAGGTAGATTTATTATATCAGAAATAAGGGACATAAATTATTTTTCCCCACTCAAAATGATATATATGCAGAATTGCAATTCTACAAGGAGGCACGTGGGTAGAACTCTTAAAGTAACTTTTCATTATTTTATATTCAGGTTTTCATTAGAGAATAAATTATATGATATACTCTTCACAATGAAACTACAAAATCATTAAGAAACATAGAATTGTTTATATAGAACACAGGATGATTTTTGATAGAAAAAATTACAATTCTTTTTAAATTTTCTCTTATCTACATTCCCAAAATGTAAAGGTATCTGAAGGAAGCTGTAGTTTTTACTAAGAAAACATACCTCAGAAATACGAGTGTACTAAATATAGGTAGAGTGGAGTAACTTTGTTCTTTATTTATTTAGGTTTAAATAAGTGTTTTATTTCAGACTATCAGGTACTACCAAGATTATGGAAAGGCACAATTATCTTAATGACATCCTGAAACATGAAAAGAATAACAGACAGCCTAATTGAGGTCACTTTTCTTGACAGAGAAGTAAATTAGACAAACAGAATTTCCTTTCAAGAGATAGATTTCCTTTCTCTTTCCTTTTGTTTAAGGATTTAATACAATTTGTAATATTGCAAATAATTGTTATAAATAAGTGTTTTTCTTGAGCTTCGGTATTTGTAGCATTTTACATTAAATCAACTCAAACTGTACAAAATGGCACCATTTTAAATTCTCACTCAAATAATAATAAAAGTTTTGGCAAATAAAAAGCCAAACACAAGGTTTTAAAAAGATATAATAACATAAAAATTTTAAGATTTAAAGATTTCAGAATTTAATAGATTATTTTAAATGTTAAAGAAATGAGGTAAGCAGTATATTGTGATATATTTTGCTGCTTAGGAAGAAAATTTTATCTTTTGCACAAAAAATAGTGCTAAAAACAAAGATACAAAATCAATATAAACTTAGTAGGTCAATAAAAAATAATGCCACTTGGAAGCAAAAGCTGTACCTTACTTAATGTACTTACTATATGAAAGTGTTTAATGAACAGAACAGAACCAAAGAAAACACTAAGACACAAAGATGACAGAACAGCACCACCTAGTTCTCTCTATAAAAGTTTCCAAATAAGTATGCATCTCTGACTTTGGCAAATGGAATATATTTTCAAAATAAATCATTTAGTATAAAACTACACTCTAGCAAATTATCACCTGCAACACAGCATTTACTTGAATTGCTTTAATTTTAAAGTTTCTTTTAAAATAAAAAGAAATTAAAATTCAAGTTAATGGGTAAGCTGAAATTTTTTAAACTGCATTGTACTGTTGTGTGTAATCCAAACACACAAATCTCTACATAGAATAATTATACATGATAGACCACCACCATTGTGATTTTCAAAGTAGATATCAAAAAAAATTGAGCAGAATTACATTATCTACTACAATATGTATGTTATATATTCCAGGGATATTACTAATCAATAAATAATATTATTCAAAAATACCATACAATCTGTTAGACATATGACATCATTTCCACCTCAGGGTCATCAAAGTTAAATAGTAAAAGAAGTAATGTAATGATGTCAAGAATATTTTTAGCCTATTCATGTGATGCTGTATCTTTTCTATAATGTTTTAAATAATGACATATAAATTCATTTTATTTTAAAAGTTCAAAAATGGTATCCCCATCTATTCTTCAGCGTTGTTTACCAAGTGGTTAATATTTCAATCATATTCAGAGCATATTTAGCAAGAAAAAGTTTTCAAGAACAACATTTAATCAGCCTTCTCAAAAAGCCCTATTATAGTAGTACAGTTTTTAATCAGGCACAATGTTTTGTAATATAAGCAAGGGACAGAATTTTAATATATATGACACAGTACAAGTAACATTGTTCCTAGACAGGACACTTTAAAAATGTTTTCCCTGAGGCATCAGCAGCTCTTTAAATGACTGTCGCTGGTAACATCAGAATTGCTCAAGCAGAACTCTAGCTCTAAAAAACTAAATATTGTTGCTTGTTACATAGATCCTTCTCACAGACCTCTTCTCCCCTACATTCCCTCTGCTGACCTGGTCATCTACTGTTCTGGCCCACTGAGCCTTTATGAAATTAAATGAATCATCCTCTCGAACAAATCAGTTAGAATATAGCATGCTTGAATATTTCTTGTTCACTTGTCAGCTTCTTTCAAGTTGTATTTAAAAAAAAAAGAAACTGGCATCATACTGAGAATGTTTTCAGCATAAACGTCTGGAGGAAATGAGAGCTTTTTAATCTAAGCTTAAATAAAAAATGTTAAAAGCCCAGTGAGGTTTATAGCATTATTGTTAAATCAGTGGTTTCACATCCTCATTGATATATCCACATTCTGTTGATGTTGAAAAGATATTACTACAAAAATAAAACTTTTATTTTTACTTCAGAAAAAAATACTTAAGGCATATGTATTTTGATTTATATATTATATGACCACCACTAGACTGTAAACTCCATAAGGGCAGGGACTATTTTCATTTTGTTCATTTGTATATCCAGCATTTACAACACTGACTTCAAATAGGTATTTGTTAAAAAAATTAATGAATGAATAAGCTATGCTTAAGAAAACCAAAGGCTAGGAAGAATAAAATGATTATAGAATTTTTTACACACACATTAAAAGTACAGAGAAATCAACTTGAACTCAAAATTGAAAAACCTAATCCAGTCCATTTCCTAATAATAAAAATGACTAACAGAGCAACAGTTTCCTAATTTTCAGAGTTGATCTAGGGATGTACTTTCATAACAAAAGTATGTATGGCCCAAATTCAGGCTGATGGCTACAAACTTAATTTATAAAACTCATTGACAGAGAAAGAATAGCTTTGAAATTTATACAGACACATATATCAGAATAAAAATCTGTTTACATATGTAAAAACTTTAAGCACTGAATAATGCATGGGATGGATGTAAAAAATTAAATTTAGTAAATGTTATTTTAAGAGCACACAGTTAATGTTATATTGACTGTGTTATAAAACATGTTTAGGTGGAAAGAAAAAAGAAAAACACCATTTCTACAGTTTGCAATCATCCATAAGTTCCCTCTAAACACATCGCCAAAGATCGGATGTGGTTCCAGGCTCTCAATCTACAGGGGAAGAAACCAAGCTGCAAGAAAAGTAACCTGCTCAAGGCCTCTAAGACAGTGGCATGGCTTGGATGAGAACACAGGTCTCTTGATTTCCACCGTTAACATCTTGCTGTTGCAAGGCACTTCCAAAATCAAAGTCTTCATTAGCCCCAAATGATATCTCCTCTGTCTACAGAATAAAGAACTCCCACTACAAAATAAAGAACATCCACCATGCCAAGCTCACTACCACTTCCACATTCACTGCAGTTAGACTGTGTCTCCTGCTTGTGTTCTACCCAAGGATCAGAGAGATCACTTACTGCCTCATTCCTCTATCACCAACCCACGCCTATGCTCCATCATGGTACAGCTAGGTGATAAGAAGATCTTAGAAGGAAATATCCCTAATGCCTGATGAGGTTTACTTGTACCTTATAATAAGACCATCATTAAATGATAAAAAGATTAGTCTCCCTACTCTGTCCATACCCATCGAATATATTTGTTTTATTACAACATGTACTGTTATGAGGTCATATCCATCAGGGATAAAATGTTCTGCTTTGTTGATAGTTTATACTTCACAGTCAATAAAATTGGTTAAAGCAAGACAAAATTTAAGGTAAATATGAATTTAGTGACCTCCATCAGACCTCTAAAAAGTAGGAACTTCTTATCTCTCTAGCGATCTTTTATCTTAGCTATTTCATGGAAGTGAAATGATATAGAGAATTGAAGTTTCACAACACCATTAGTCTTACCTCATCTATAGAATATCTACATTAATTTTTAAAAAGAAGCAAGCCAGTGGACATGAAACTATCCTCTATAAATTTTACTTAATCTTTAAAAGTGTGAGGGCATAACTCTAACCCTTCTTAGGGAGAGGCAAAGATATACAATGTAACCAAAATGTCAAAAAACAAAACAAAACAAAACTTTTTATCGGGTGGTGGGCAGGCGGGAGGGGGGAGGAGGAAAGGGGTGTATGCTTCCATAACATGTGTGACGCACACCACCGGGGGATTGGACACATGGGGGGGGGGGCAGGGGCAATATTTGTAACCCCAACAATATTTGTACCTCCATAATATGATGAAATTAAAAAAAAAGTATGCTTATAAATGTTATTAAACACAACTTCGTTTTCATGTTAGTTAGCATCACATCTTTCTATTACATAAAGACAATGTTCTTAAAACAATATTTTTTGATGAATAGTATATATATATATTGTTTTTAATTTGGCAATTCTGGACAAGAATGTTTGTTTAATATGTTTTAGCATTTAAGGTAAGAGATAAAGGTCCTTCCTTCTTACATTAAATTAAAATTCAATTTCTGAGTGGATCATTATGACTAAAAGTGTTAATAAATAGGAAGGTATAGGTCTTCCTCACTTTTCCAATGTTTCACATAAAAAATTAAAATGTCATACTCAACCATAGATTTATAGGAATATGTTCAAGATAATAAATGAAATTCAGTAATATATTAAAATAATTTTTCATTGAAACAGTGAAATAGTCAATGAAAATTTCTTCCCAAATTACCTTTCCATGTATTCACTAGATTTTGGAAAGTCAATCAGCAAGGGCCAAACAGAAGCCACATTAGAGAAGAAAGTAATACTTCAGCAGCTATCGAACATAGAAACATGCTTTAACATAAAGCAAGACCAAATACTAATAGAAGCTATGGGAGAATATAATTCTTAATATATTAAGAATTATAAATTCTATAATTATAAATTATAAATATATAAATTATTATTAATATCTAATTATAAATTCTATAAAACTCTATAAACTGGCAATAACCCTTAATAAATTGAGCTAGTTAATCTACATTAGACATCTATTTATTGAATGTATATTTCTCCATGAGGATGATAGAGTGATTTCAGCACCTGGCATCAGGTAAACTTTAGTTAATAATATCTTTTCAAGTGCTGACTCAAAACAGTCAAAAATCTAAAAGACATCAGGGAAATTGATTTTTTAAATGTGAAGAAAAACTATATGACTTTTAAGAAAAGCTACATTTCACTGGGACATTTTAGGAAAAGCATGCTTAAAACACTTTATGTGTATAGTCATTACAAATCGTAGACTCCTCCCTTGGTGTTCAGCTCCCAGTAACTATATTTAAATTCTCTTCAAAAGCAGTTAATATTCCCATCCTACCTCCCTCTGTCTTTCAAATGCAAAAGCGGAAATAAATCAAATTCAACCATAGCAAACGTTGTGTCCTAAATTGCAGAAGTATAAATAACTAAGCATTATTTTTTTAAAAAAGCAAACAAACAGACCAATATTTAGAATTTTTTAAAAAGGACTTGTAAATAAAATAGACAGAATCTCTTCCAGTTAACTGAGAAGAATGTACCCTGATCCCTACTTCAGGGACTAATCAGAGAAGCTCTACTCTGTAGCTTGGCAATAACAAAAGCAGGTCAGTCTATACTCATAATCTGGCGGATCAAGGTCAGCTTGCACTTCCTCTTTGTTTATACATTTATCTGGAAATGCTAGCTACTCCAAGGAGAAGAATAAGGTGACATGGTTTCATGCTTAACCAAAGTCATGATCAGAAATATTTTTAGAGTTAGAGATAAAATCTTTAGAAAGTAGAAAAAAGATAAGGGGCTATAATAATCAAAGAAATCAGATTCAAAGATTCAGAGCTTTGAGACAAATGTTTAAGTACAAATTTGAACTGGATTGTTCTGACAAATCAATGAATCCACATTTGTGTCAAGTACATCATTATTTCGATTTTTTGTTTGTTTGTTTCTTGGGATCCATTTTTGTCTTCTCCTTATATATTACATAGAAATGAAAAGTCATTGCAAATATTTATTCTATTTAGAATACTGTATTGGCATTTTGGCAGTTATAACATAAATACTTAAACATTATTTGGATCCAATTAAAGAGTTTTGTCAAGATTAAATGCATTGTAAGAAAACTAATCAATCAGTGGAATGACAACATTATAAAAAGACACAGACCAGACATTGAGTAGGCAATTGATATAAAAGGAAGACTAAGACTCTGTACTCTAGGGGCTTATAATCTACTAGAGCAGACAGATAGATAAATACAATACTATAATAAAAATATATGAAAGGATTATATAGATCATAGAATAGATAAAATGCTTAGTTCTCTCATGAACTAAGACATAAATGCTGAAAATAATCAATAAAGGGCAGATGTCATTCTTTTGTCTGCTGAAAAAAACAGACCAGTTTCTGGTCAAAAAACCTATGGGTTCCAAGCACTGCAAAAATGTTTTAAGTACTAATAATAACATAGGTTCCAAAATTATGCAATTGTGTAAAATGATAAAACAAACATTATTTTAAATAGTTATTATATCAATTTATAAAATGCTTTTTAGTGGTGTAGACATAAATAAAAGAAAAAAACACATTTTATTTAAAAATTAAACCAAAATTTTCTTATAAGTTACAGAGGAATACATGTAAGTCAAAAGATACAATTAATATAAATGCACTCTCAAATTCATGTAATATAAGAAAATATCCTCCTTATAAATGATAACATGTACTTAAAAATGGTAACATGTACTAAACAAGCCAATTCTTATAGCAATTCCTTTACATATGAAGTGTTTAAAACAAAAAGCTTTTTTTCTCTCTTTCTCTCTCAGTTGAGTTCAATACTCCTTTATACTTTCACAGTTCAAATTGCAACTAAATCAAAACCTGAAAATATAATGTCTAAAATTTGGAAATGCACTGACATTTGGCAGTTCATGAAGATTTCAGGCAATTAATACTATCTAAAAATCTGTAGCCTCATATAATAACCAGCAAAACTTCAAGATCTCACTATAGCAAAGTGTGTTAATGGGCTAGTTAGGGAATAGAGTATTGACATAGGAACAATTTCTGATTCTTCTTTTTGTTTGGGAGAGTGAAAGGAACAATCCCCATTCAGGGTAAGGAATACACATTTTCACTCATTATTTTATTTCATTCCCAGAGCAGTATCTGTTATTTAGAAATAACAGATACTGCATTATGTATCACAATAGTGAATTTAATTCTGCCTTGGCAGGGTAACTAGTAAGTGCAGAATGTGAGTAACTGCTTGCTATATTGGAGTCATAGATATATAATTGCCTTTAGAAACATCATTCTCTGAATACCACCTACACATTAATACATGACAGTGAACTTACAGCCAGACCCCTGTTCTATCCCACATGATCCCTGAAAAGGCTTTGAAATGAGGACACGTGCATAATTAAGGCACACTGAATATCACAGTACATGTAACAAACTAGAGTATTATGAATCCTTAGGGGAACCTCATAGAACTAATACATTTTCAAAAGAAAGCTGCACGTGAGTAAAGGGAGACTAAAATGCTAATTAGATCCTCTCAGTGAAAGCTATAGAAAAGTTGATTCTTGAATCCCGAAGTTAGACACAGAATGGAACATTTGTATACAGAAAGACTGAAGAAGGAAAAAAAAGAACTTGACATAAAAGCCCTTCAATAGATGATTTACACAATTCATGAGAAAATAAATGAAGCAAAATAAAAATATAACCGTAGGAGAATCCCAAACCTCCTGAAAGGGTTAAGTATGAGAACTGATTTCCTATTAGAAAAGGATTATGTAACAACAGAGGGAAATACTCAGCCTACCATATGCTAATTTAGTCGGCTTTGCCAGCCGTTTTCTCTGCGAGTTTGGCTGGCTGACTCACATTCCTTTCCTCCTCTTTTTGTCATTTTTATTAAGAGACTAAGGAGGTGGAACTCCAAAAAACGCAATAATTACAAAAACAATAACAACTAACCACACATTGTATATGTTTTATTTGTGCTAAAACATTGGGGGTCAAAAGAAAAAACAGTCGATCTGCACAAATTCAATAAATACCCTCTAGCAAAACTCCCCTTCTTCAACTATTCTTCATTTCCTATTAATTTTTTAATGGGTCTTTCCAGCCAGTAACACAGTCAGGGAATGGGGAGATATTATATTCCTGGAGAGTGTGAAGGAAGCTGAGTTACTAGTAAGACTTCAGTACATTCAATAGAGAGCAGTAAAGAAATGACAATTAAATAAGAACCTTATTGTATATTTTTATTTGCTTTTAAATATAAACATTCTAATTAGTAATTCATTATCTCTCATTTCAGTCTAAGTCTATAACTTCAGACTGAAAAGCAGAGGTATATAAGGTATGAGAATGATCTGAAGGTATAGGTATCAGGGACATTTTCCTCTACAGGGAATTGGGAGAAACTAATGTAAAATACAAATTTATTAAAAAAAGAAAGACATATTTTACACACTACAAATTTAAGACCTCAATGTTTAAATAAGCATTATGGAAGTCACCTGCATTTTTAAATGCAAACAATTTTAGCTCAGAAGCTAAAAACTTTTCTTTACAAGAACAAATTAATTGGCTTTATAAATTACACCAAATCAATATAAAAGCTATACACTTAGCAGTCGGCAGCACATCCTTGTCAGGAAAGGTGCTTTTCTCACTCTGTTCCCAAGGACGACTTTCAAAGCATGCTTACTGTAAATTAGTCATCATAACATATATAAACTTATTAGGGACTCAATTTGACCCTTTTTTTCTTATAATGTGAAATTACTTGCACTATTTGATCACACTTAGCTTTAAGATTTTATGTTCCTCAAAGCAAAAGAATGCTTATTTTTATTTTCTAAATAATCCCTAATGACATCAAGTATGTAGCCCCCAGTATACTCTTTCATTATGACTAGAGAGGGACTTCCTCCTCAGCACAGAAATGGTTGAAAGAGAATTTAAATATCCAAGTGAAACTATTTGCTGACTCAGAAATTTCTGAGTTATCCCCAAAGTTGAATAATGCCTGTTTTAATATTTACTTCAAAGATCTCTGAAATATAATGTGAATAATTAATGGCCAGCTCTCTCTGTGGCAGATCTTACAACTTTAGCTCTGTATCTCTTCAGGTTGTAATAGCTTCTTATCACTCAGTTTCATAAGCACAAAAGAAGATCCAGAATAAATGCTCAACTCTGTTGCAATTTTAGAAATTGTAAATGTTGTCTGTGTTTTTAAGTGAAAAAGTGAATCGTTGCAGCCTAAGAAAATTTATTCGAACAATGTATTTCCTCATCTTATTCAAAAGAGTAAAAGAAAATAATGAGTGCAAACAAAACACTTACCTTTTTCCTTACCCTGCATCTCTGAAAATCTTAAATTCTGATTAATTATAAAATTGATAAAGATGCCCTTCAGTCTTAAAAATAATCTTCAAAATGGTGATATACTTTAAATGTGTACATATGCATATATAAAAATAAGAAACTGAGGAATATTTCCTTTCTTAATAATTATATCTTTGATTTTAGCATTAATATTTAACTGATTCCTAATTAAGAAGAATATTTATTAACTTTCAAGTAGACTACATACTTCCAAGATGAAAACAATTTTGTATCTGTTTAAGAAAATCTATGGAACATAGTAACAGGACCAACTGGGCTCATTCCTTGAATAAAAATCAGTATGTATAATATGTTCAATTATTTTGTTCTGTGGCAAATAAATTCAAAATACACAAAACTACATTAGTTACTATTATCTGATAGGCTTTCATGGTATGCTATACATAACAATAAGTCTACAACTCTTTTTAAGGAAACTATATGTGATAAATAATATTGTTCACAGAAGAAACATTCTCTACTGATGTGTCATAAGACAAATTCCACTTAATGGCACTAAATAAACTCTCTGAACATACACTGAACAGTTACTTCCTATTTCTTTTAAAACTACTGTATTCTTATGTGAAATACTCTAATGAGACCAAGGGACTGACTCTTTACTCACTAAAGAAAGAGAAGGATAGCAGAATATTTCCCAGCCCAATACTTACTAAGGCACATGTACAAAATTGCATAGAAATTCTATTTTAACTTTGCTATTCATCTTCATTAAACTGACCCATGTTCCTGATAGTCTGCAAGAAAATAAAGTGTTCACCATACATTTGGTGAAAATGTTTATAATTTCATTAGAATCTGTTTATTAATCTCTAAACAAAATATATGTTCTCTCTTTTGCTTTGTCATGAGCTCATGTGATTACAAATACCCTGGATCATTTCTGGTTATAAAAAGCTAAAGGATGTTTTATGTCCACTACAAGCTATGAAAAGCCTTCCCATTTCACTCTCATACCACATGACTGCTTTCCTGTGTGTTTGCCGCTGCTGCAGAGCGCATTAGGCCAGAGATGCCATTTGCATCATCACACAGCAGGGGGCTTCAGCTGCCACAGCTCTAGGTTAATCCTCACCCACCTCTTTACACAAGGAATTTGCAGAAGATGGCTTTTTTTGATATTACAGAATTGCACTCCAAAAATGCTTGACATTTTCAAATAAAATGTTGGCAATGAACTTGTCCTTTTAAATATTTTAGGTTAAATCAGTAAATTTAAATTATGCCCTTCATTTTTTCATGAAATGAGTTTATGATCTAATCTAATGTAAAATATATGGTATTTTTAATCAAGGAAAAGAAAAATCGGTAGGCAAGCATGTTAAGAACTGATCAGACTGAATTCACTGAAAGATATGTGTCAAGAAGTATTTTTGTATGATACCTTTCTATAGGAAAAGTGTTTTATAAACCAATATAGCTTATAAAATGTAAAAATTAGCTTTTATATACATGATTTAACGAAGTATGAGTGCTGACATATTATGAAGAGAAGAGACCATTTAACTCCACCAGAACTAATTAGGACATACCTATTATTCAATCCAACATGATTTATTAAGCATCTACTAAAATAAGGATAAGAAAATGCCAGGGATATGTAAAGCTTAGGACTTGCCCTCAGGAAACTTACATTTAATAATCATTGGCTACTAGCACTGTCTTAAGAGGATAAACCAGACCAACATCTGCCAATTCAACAAAGGACTTCTGACTTCATATTCTACTTCTTTGGTTTGTGGTTTTCTTTTTCTTTCTGCTTCCTCAACCTACTCAGCCCCTAGGTACAGAATGGGTGGTTTTGCTAGTAGGTTTAATAAAGTCTAATAAAATGAGGACTATTTTGCAATAAATATAGATCACAAGTCAGTACAATCAAATAAAACATCAATATGATAGAAGATCTATGTTATGTTATTTATGTACCTCAAATCCTTCATAATAAATAAATCTTACTTGTCTCTTAACCATTGGTATCTCATAGACTCCTTATTTTAAGGAGAAAATTGAGGTGAGTTGATGTTGATTCCAGGCCACTTTCTAATGCATGCTTAGGATGTCTTCCAACACTTTTACATTTCCGTTTGCTCTTTAAGTGATTTAAGTAATTTTTTCTTTAAGAAAAATGACATTATCTCACTATGTAAATGTGGGATAAATGGTTTTCAAGTATTTGATCTTCTAGTGGAGGACACAGAATTGGGTCATCTCAGTTGATGCTTAGCTTTGTCATATTATGTTCCCAGAGTTCTAATAGTTACAGAAACAGGAAAATACAATGAAGTAAGCTTCCATACCTTGATACAGAATTAGTCTAGAAACTCTTCATACTTGCAAGGGAGATATTCTTAATTACTAATTGTCTGGTGTTTGTTTAAGGCATAGTCACTGGCTTTTATGTTCAGAAACTTTCCAAAGTTTCTTTTAATCAAAAGAGAAAAGAGTGAACTGTATCCCAAGAATTGCATTCAGCATAAAAAGTGAGCTTGACAAGCTACTACATGTAGAAGTAAAAAATTGGACAAACATGCTTTTAGAAAGCAGAGGTATTCCATGGTGTATTTAAGCATGTATTATAAATGTGCTTTCTAGAAATGTAAGGCGAGGTTCATGACACATACTGAGAAAAATAAGATGTATGGCCAATGGAGCTTTAATTTGAGTATCTTTCTTACTAAATATAAGAAATCATTAATCAGAATATTCCATTGCAAAAAATACTAAAGCCTAGGTATATGTGTTGGATGTGTTTTTATATAAGACCAACTCCTACCCCCATTCCAGCAAAATAAGGTTCTCTACAAAATCAGGTCTCTCTATGCCTGTTTTATGTTATATTTTGCCCATCTTTCTTTTTTGCCCTTTCCGGGATTGTTTCCTGTGCAGCACAGGACACTCTTCATCTTTGCAGTGCCCCCTCAGGCATGTAAAGGGAAAAGGCTTCAGCAATGGTTAGCGATAGAGCTGGATCTACTCTTTTGGCAAGAGAAGACTTAGTTACAGGTGGCAAGCTTTTTCATTCCTTATTTTAAAGAAATTTATTTCTCTAATGCATCCCCTGCCCTTACTCCAGATTTTCCTCTTTCTATGATGGGGAAAAATAATAAGCAAAGATACCTTGTAGCTTAACACTGAATTGATTTGTGTTAGCTAACAGTCTACATTATAATTTATACTTTGGTTAGAAACAAATGTTTGGTCAGAAGTATATGCTTATTTTCTATCTAACTATTCATTTCCTATAAACCTGATGGGGACAAATTGTCAGATGCTATAGAACAGAAGTAAGTAAGCCTCCTTTTTTGGCTTTTTGTTTTTGTTTTGTGTTTTTATTTTTACTCATTTTACCGTTGACTTGATTCTTACCACTGGCTTATCACTCCACATACCAACAAGCCAGAAAACTGATTTTGCTTCCCAGAAAAAGTAAAAAATATTGGTGACAATGTAAAACACCATGAATTAAAACACAAAAACGTAGAGCAAATATGTTCAAAAAAGACTTTTTGTCTAAAACAATGCATACTTCAAGAAAGGGAATGATAATACAAGAGATGAATAAATTGATTAGTATTAATTATGTGGCCGAATACCACTATAATGCTGATGAAGCTAAAAATAAGAAGCTCTTGACTGACTATAGTATTTGCCTAGTCATAACTACTTGCAAGCAGAGCAGACTCCCCCTAGCCAAAATCAGTCTCTCACTAGTTCCCCTGCCACCTTTCTTTCCCTGCACATAGAAAGGAAAGACATGCTAAGTATTTAATCTATGTCCAGGAAATAAAGCCTTCATTTTACAACCTAACCAAGTCCTAATAAAACAGTAGGGTAGTAGGAGAAACATAAATCTGAACCCTGAAGCAATGTTTTCAGCCAAGACTAAGACAAGGAAGGCATGAGCAATTTGTCTGAGCAAAAACTGACAATATCAACAAAGTGTGATGTGTCTGTGCAGCGGTGTTTGATAAATGTGAGGCAGCCATAAACATGAGAAGACAATCCAATGGTGCTTTGTGCCCTCTCCCCCTTCTTTTTTTTTTTAATCCTCTTCTCTCTATTAGTGTATTAAAATGGCCTGATCCAAGATGTTCATAAGTACACACACATGGTTGGACAGTGCTCTTTTCCTGGTTACTGTATAGGACGCCTATTTATTTATTTGGACCTCATGCTGGTGCTGGTGCTGGTTGCAGTGGTGCATTTTTTTCTACCATACTCACACCCCTTCTCTGCCCCCCGCCCCCACCCCCACTCTGCTTTGAAAAGCAGCACTGTCTTAATCGTTGGTTTACAGACTCAATAAAATAGACCCATGCCTGAATGCTGCTGATGGAGTCTCTCTGGGTACAGAAAGAGTAAATCCTCCTCCAGGCTGAGAAAGCGGCACCAGCAAACTGTTATTCTGCACTGCACTGAATAGACAATTCACAGGGAAATGTTGAAGGAAGAGGGGAGGCGACCCCAAGTGCAGTCCATGGCCCACATGCTCTATAATAAATAATCTCGCACCAGCCCAGCAGTGTGTGCAGTGACCAGCCGGGGCCAGCACACACAGATTGGCAGGAAAAACACATCTAGCCGTGTTGAATTTTCATCGCAATCACCAAATATAACTGATTTCCTCACATCACACTGCCCCTACCCGGCGCACGCCGGCGCGCGCGCGCGCACGTACACACACACTCACACACACACACAGAGCAGAGCTGAGAAATGCAAGTTACAGAGAGGTGAAGTAGGGTCTCTGGGAGGCTGTTTTGGCACCGACTAGGAACCCAAGTAATGTGTCAGCCACCCGGGTTACTTGTGCGAAGATGGGGGTGTGAGCGATTAGAAATGGGACGAGGCGGCATAAGCAGGGAGAATGTGCTGCTGTCTGCCTTCACTGGGATTCTGGCACATGTGACATATCTGAAATTTACATCCAATGTAAAACACACAAAATTACCGCAAATATATTCTAAGAAATATATTTGCAAAGTCAGTTAGTTAATTCAGGAAAATTCTGCCCACCGCCCCTTCTTTCACATTCATAAATATGCATAAATAAAATACGGTCTCCAGTCTATATCCCGGAGGAGGGCAGGAGAGAGGATGCATTCCAAGAACTTGCTGAAAGATGGTTCATTGACCTCATTTAAATCCTCCAAAGGCCGATTGGGTTTTGCACGCTTGTGGGTCTATGTGTGTCTTACTTTCAGATGCCTTTTACCCAGGGAAAAATAAATTTGATCAACTTATCTGTGAATCCCCAAATGATGACCGAAGGGTTAGAGGTGGGCAAAGATTTATGAAGAAATCAAGAGTCACATAGCTTAAAAATATTCTATCAACCATTTCACATCCATCCTCCTGATATCTACACTCAAGCCACATCCCTATACTACTCTCTTCAAAGCAACAATCTTCCGCCTTACAGCCCCTGCCCACCCAGCCCTAGCACGCCGCCTCTGCCGCCTCCACCACCCAAGAGTGTCCTCTTCCCATGCACTCCTACTCCATGCATTGCCATTTATTTCATAACCAGCATCGTCCTCTCATCCGACACAGCCCCCTCCCTCCACCAAAAGAGAGGGTCTGGGGAAAAGTGAACCCAGATTCCCTAGCCACCCTGCACCCAAACCCGGTGATTTGCATAACACTGTTTTGTGCTGTTTCCCTCCACTGCGGTCGCAGGGGTTCTTACATTTCACGTGAAAGGATAATACTAATTACGGAAAGAAGCGGCAGAGAGAGGACGGAGAGGTAGAGAATCTAAGCGAAAATCCCTTAGCAGTAAAGTAACTGCTAGGGAGCATGTATTTCTTTGCTTTAAAAAAAAAAAATGAAATGACACAGACTGAATAATAAAAAGTCGATGTGTTGATAAAGTGGATTTGGGTCTCTTAATTTTTTCCTTTCCTCCCCTTTATATATTTCTTGGTTTTTTCATTCATGTATTCTTTTCTTTTTCCCTTTTTTCAATTATTTTTTCTTTTCTTTTCTTTTTGGTCCCAGACAGAGTCCCTCTCTCTTCCTAGGTGAATGACACGTCTCACAACACATTTCCCCCCCGGGGATGTTATTGCAATGCACACGGTGCTGCCGCTGCTGCTGTTCTCGCCGTCTCGATAGCTCGCTCCCAGGCTCTCACACACTTTTTAAAGACACACGGCTACGATGATGGTGGGAAGAGGGGGAAAGGGAAAGGCGACTCGAAAAGGGGGAGGTTAAAGCGACGACCAGAGATGGAGAGGGTCGGTCATGAGCGTGATGTGGGAGGTGGCTGGTGGGGGTTGTCGGGATGGTGGAATGTTCAGAGAGGCACAAGTTGCCAGCCAAAAGGCGTGGGAGGGGGAATGCTGGCGGGGATGGAGTGAGATGAAGGCAGCTCAGGTGAATGAAAAGGCGAAAGGTGCCGCGTAAGGGGCTGACTGCTGGGAGGGCTGGGCTGAGACAGCGCTAGAGACTCGAGGGGCTGGTGCAAACTGCCACTGCCCCCTGCCGCACCCGGGAGTAGGGGGAGGGGGTGGAAACTGCCGGGGACTGGGGAACTGTAAAGGGGAGAGTGGAAATATGGGGTGGAATGGGGATGGTGGGGAATGGGCGTCAAGTTGATGCTCCCCGCGGCGGGGCGGGGATTACCTTGTAGCAGGAGCCCGCAGACACTGTAGAAGCGGAGAACGGCGCTGCGTTTCCAAATCATGGTCCCTTCTCTAAAGGGCTGGGGAAGGAACGAGGGGGCTAGGAGATGCTGGTGAGCGGGGCACACAAGTGCAGGGCTCCGCTGGTGTCCTCTTCCCGGCGCCCGCCGGACCCACCGTCCCCGCCGCTGCGGTGTTCGAACCCGCGGACGCGGATCGGCGGCAGTAGAAGCGGCAGCGGCGAAGCACCCGCAGAATGGGGTTTCGGTGGGTGAAATAGTTTCTTCTCCTCCTCCTCCTCCTGCTGGTGGTGCAGCCGCGACAGCCCGTCTGCCAGGCACGGGTTTGGAGCTTGCCTTCCTCTCGGCGCGCACAGCAAGTCCCAGAGCCCGCCGGGGCTGCCCGAGCAGGTGGTGCAGGGATGCCGGGGTGTCGGAGAAGGTGCGGGCGAGGGCTGCAAGGAGTGGGTAGGTCACGGAGGGGAGGGGCCGGGGGAGAGGAAGAGCAAGCAAGCAGCACTGCCGCTCGCGCTCGGGGTGTCTCGGGGTCCTGGGAGGGAAGGCAGCAGCGGTGGAAGCAGCGCTAGTGGCAGTAGCGGCGGCGGCGGCTCCCGGATGCTCCGGCTGCAGCAGCGGCGGTGGCAGCGGCGGCGGCGGCGGCGGCGGCGGCAGCGGCGGCGGCGGCGGCAGCAGCGGCGGCGGCAGCTCTACCCAGCACCAGACACAAGGGCAAGCTCAGCGCGGCTGAGGCCCCGCCCCCACCCTGGCCGGGGACAGACACCGCCCCCCGACCAATGGAAACACACCCGCCCACCAGGCCTGACCAATGAGAGGAAGGGATGGGTGGAGACAAGCGCCGGGAAAAACAAACAGGCTTCTCAAGGACCCTTCGGGCAGGAGGAACTGAAGCCCCCATTCACGCATCCCCGGCGGGTCTCACCTCCTTAGAGCTGCCTCGTCTTAACTTGCAGAAGAGACAAACACCTTCATTAATCAGTGCTTTGCTCTCGAGAAGGGTTCGGCCAATCGCCACCGCGAGGGGGCGGGGTTAGCCGTGTCCCCAGCAGGTTCTGGAATTCGCGGTGCCTGGGCCAGGTTCTGGGTGCGAAGTTCTTGCGCGCATTTGGACTCCTAGAGCAGATGGTGGCTGCACCTGCCCACTCACCAGCTGCAGCAGCAATCTCTGACGCTCCCAGCAGCAAAAGGGAAAGATTGCAGAGGGCGTGGGAGAGGCTAAGTATAGGGAGTGGAACACCTACCTGCCTACAAGAACTTGTGTGGCAGAAGAGAAAAGAGAAGTGAAAGAAAAATTTTTGTTGTTGTTCTTCGGGGTTTTTGCTTAAGTCTAGGTATAAATCTCAGTAGAATTTGTTGGGTGACAGTATTGGCACTGGCAACAGGCAGGCCCATAGTTCAAATCCCATATCTGTCATTTTGCGTTTTATAATGGCTGACGATGTACTTGAACGTTTAAATCTGAAGGCTTCTCAACTGCAAAACAGGGATAATAATACTTGTAGGGTTGTAAGGATTAAGTGAGAATGCAATCTTGTTAGTGCAGGGCATTCATTGTGTAAGTGCTTTACAAATGGTGGCTCTAGCTGTTTAGTGGAATTTTTCTAATTCAGGATAGCAGGAAATCTTAGGCAATCCTCTTTAAAATGTTTTAACAATAGCCTTAGGAACAGAGAGAAGCAGAACTGTACTTTCTTTATGGATGCAGCCAAAAGGGGTCATCAAAAGTGACTGAGGAACCTGAAAAGAACCATCTCTATAAATCAGTACCCTGAAATGTGTCCTTTAGAAGAGGAGATATGCATGAACAAGACATAAATTAATCAGAAGTCATGTTTCTAAATGAGCTTAATTCCCAGGGTTTTTCCTATGACCAGTTTTTAATTGGACCAAATTAGAAGATGATGGACTAGTTCAGTAGTGTTAAATCAGTCACACCATAAATAAAGTCGGCTTTGTTTGAGAGACTACACAATAGAAACCTGCAAGCAAGAAGACAGAGGGCAAGATGAGAGGCAAGATCAATATTGATGCCTTTCACTTTTTCCCATTTGTTGCATACTTTGCCACAACCTTTTACAAATTCAATCCTTGCCTTTTAACTAATGACCCATTCATTTCTATGCCCACCTTTCTCCCCAGGTTCTCAAAATTAAGGAGCAAAA
>VSMD01017904.1:0-10253 GCA_008750895.1 Mirza zaza
AAAAAAAAAGAACAACTCAATTTTGGGCTCCCAGGATTATCAGAATTATCAAAGGCATGAAGAGTTCGTCCTGGAAGAAAATTATTTCCCTCCAGCATAGACTCTTTGAAGGAAGAGGAAAACCCAGCTAAGAACACCAACATGAGCAGCACAGCACCCAGCTTTGGCCAGAGTCACAGTCAAAATAGTTCCACGTCTGTGTTCTGCTCCCTCCTAAAGCTGGGCACACAGCAGTAGCAGTAACTGTGACTCGAGAAAGGGTGGTATGACCCATGTATCCCGTCCTGCTGTGAGTCTGCCCTTATTCAGGGAGCCGGCTTCATTTTACAGGGCAGAGAAATGCCCCATGTGAGCCATCAAGGGCAGAGGTCAGGATGGGGGGACACATGGGGGGATTTGGGGTAGGGAAAATGGCCGGCAGAAGACAGCACCTCTCACACGGAGCTAAAGCTAGTATTTCTCCACACCCCAGTGAAATCACAAAAAAGAAAAAAAAAAAAAACCACAACAGACACACAATTTTTTTAAAAAGCATAATGATGTCACAAAATACCAAGTGTGGGACGGGACACATGGCAACTGGGATGGGGAGAATGTAGCTATGCCTCTGTTCAGCCCATTTCCTCTGCCCAGACCATCCATCCTCTATGGACCTGGAGCCTGGGTGGTGGCAGGCAAGAAACTCTGCGTCCTGCCTTTCAAGAAAAGGCCACGTTCTCCAAACTCTGCCTCTGGGGAACCCAGCCTGCCACAGCTCCCTCAGCCTCTGCACTACTCAGCTGTCTCCTGGATCTGAGGCTGGTGCCTTCAGCTTGAGGCCCCCTACCCAGGGCTGCAGTCTCTCTCACACCCTTCTTCCCGCCATTAACACCAACCCACTGTGGAGGGGGGGTTGACGACGACAAGTGGCACACCTGTGCTTGGCGTGTCCCCTAACAGACCCAAGTTACACTTCATGATAGATAACAGAGTGACTTTTTTTGGACATGCCCGCATTGTGTTTTGGATTGCTGCCTTCCAGACATAGTCTTTAATGAATAAATGTGTTTACTTAAATAAAACTTGGCTGTTCAAAAACTTCCACATCAACATATAAACATACCGTGGGTACAGCCACGCGACAGAGTTGTTCAGCAATAAAAAAAAGAAATGAATTACTGAGAATTACTAATTCAAGAACCTACACAAGACAGCCTTTAAAGGCATTTTGCTTGGTGGGAAAAAGCCAGACTCAGAATATATTGTGCAATTCCATTGATATGAAGGAAAAACTCATTTAAGGTGGGGGAAAAAAATCAAAACAGTAGTTTTGGGAGACAACTGGAGGGATCCTAAGGGAATCCTTCTGGAGTGAGGGAAATATTCTATTTTCTTCATGGGAGGGCTGGTTACACAGGCATATATAATTATCAAAACTCAAAACGTACACTAACTATACACCGCCCCTCCACTCCAAGTGAGGAAGGAAGGAACCACAGCAGCCTACACGTGGACGGGGTGAGGCTTGGAGCCCAGCCACGGCGTGGCACTAAGGACCTAATAAATACTCGTGGAGCCCATAAATGAGTTAACTCCAATGGCCCCACATAATTTACTTCTAATAGATCGCTACCATTCTTTCCATGATGTTCCCATTAGCTATTATTTTTCCTTTGCCCTCCACTATAAATATTATCTTAAGTTCTATCTCACAAGAGACAAGCGTCCGCTAACTCCCTGGAGGTTTTGAAAAAATTAGGACCCTGAGTCCGATTTACAGCGCCACGGGCGGCCGGCGGTCATACAAAGCCGTATGAAATCATTAGTGTCCCAGCTGCCAGCCCGGCATGCATCTGACCTCTGATGGACTAATGAGTGGCCCATGCAGCTTCCAGCAGCAAATAAAAGAGATTTGTTCCCAACACTGAGATCACTGCCCACGTAAATTATAGATTCTTAAACCAGACGTGAGAAGACAGATTTTGACGTAGATGCACACAGTTTTCCCGATCCTTCCAAGATGGCAAAAGTAAGGTACGGTTTTAATCTCTTGCGTTCTGGACGAGAGTCAGTGGTACTTCTGGGCTTTTTTTTTTTTTTAAATGGCCAGACTCTGTAGGTGGCCGTGTAACTCAGTCCTTGCCTCTTAAACAGTGGGCAACATTGTACACCTGACACCCTTTCACTCCCTAAAGAAGTCAAGGAAGTTTCAATTGCCTGTGTAGCCAAGATTCTGTAGACAGGTGGTTTTTTTTTTTTAAAGCAAGAGCAGGCACTCACCACCTGGGGAAAAACTTTCCTTAGAAGAAGAAATAAAAACTCAGGTGAGAATAAACTAATAACAAAATAGCCTGTAAATATACTAGCCACAATTTTCTACCCTAAACATAACATGATAAAATGTTTCCCTTTTCTCCCCATCCTAGCACGTTTGATCATCGTATGTAGTTGGACTCTTACATTACTCAGTTGCCTTCTCTCTTGATTAGGGTTAGTGGATCAGGGGTTTGGAGGGTGGAAAAGGTCCAATCCCAGTCTTCCTGATGGCCCATGGTTATACTGTCATCACATTCACTGGCAATGCCAAGAGCTGGTTACTTTCCCAAGTGATGCCTCCAAAATCAAGTGGTTAATTAAATATTTATTGCTGTAGGAATTTTGCTTTAATCTACAGTTGTTCACAAGCAGGAATTATTTTATACTGGGAAAGGACTAATCCCAGGAAGTGCCCAGGCGTGGGGTGAGGGGTTTCGGTGCTGGGGTGTGTCTGTGAAGTAATGAGGATTTGTCTCCAAACCCCAAGCCTAGGCTCCTCCGTGGCACTCCCCAAAACTGCACCTATCAAGGAGGGCATTAGGCTGGTGGATCGCTCAAGGTCAGGAGTTCAAAACCAGCCTGAGCGAGACCCCATCTCTACTAAAAATAGAAAGAAACTAATTGACCAACTAAAAATACATATATGAAAAATTAGCCGGGCATGGTGGCACATGCCTGTAGTCCCAACTACTCAGGAGGCTGAGGCAGTAGGATCACTTGAGCCCAGGAGATTGAGGTTGCTGTGAGCTAGGCTGATGCCAGGGTACTCACTCTAGCCTAAGCAACAAAGTAAGACTCTGTCTCAAAAAAAAAAAAAAAAATCAAGGAGGGCATTAAAGACAGAGAGAAGCCAGGTGTACTCTTAAAATTGCAGTACCTCCCCTTTCTATCCGACATCCCAAGAATAACCAGAGCTTTCCTAACTGCTTCTTGTGTAAGAGGCCAAATGAGCATGAGCAAAACCAAAATCTCTTGTGCAAAAGCTGGGAGCAAAAGGAAGGTCTTAGTTTTAAGCCCTTTTCAAGTTAGCATTTTTGTTAGGAAGTCAATGTAACACACCCGCACTCCAACAATAGGAAACCTAACCCCGTGGACACCACCATAAATGCTAAAGGGGCAACAGGCCAGCTGTGCAGCAGAGCCCAGGCCTGGCCACCTGCTTTAAAGAGCTTCCCTGAGATGGAAGTCACCTCTCCATCCTCCCATGCAAGGAGTAACCTGAAAAATATGGGCCCCAGGGCTGGTTCTGTAAAATGGGCAGGCATGACTCCTACCCATCCCTAATGTCTGAAGTATAGAGGGCAATGGTGACCTTCTCGTACTATCAATGCCCTACGGAATCCTCAGCAAAGCAATGGGAAGAACAGGGCAACTGAAATAAGACAATAAAGGTAAGGCCTGGCGCAGGCTCAGGCCTGTTATCCTAGCACTCTGGGAGGCCGAGGCGGGCGGATTGCTCGAGGTCAGGAGTTCAAAACCAGCCTGAGCAAGAGACCCTGTCTCTACTATAAATAGAAAAAAATTAATTGGCCAACTAATATATATAGAAAAACTTAGCCGGGCATGGTGGTGCATGCCTGTAGTCCAGGCTACTCGGGGGAGGCTGAGGCAGGAGGATTGCTTGAGCCCAGGAGATTGAGGTTGCTGTGAGCTAGGCTGACACCACGGCACTCACTCTAGCCTGGGCAACAAAGTGAGACTCTGTCTCAAAAAAAAAGACAATAAAGGTAAGATGTTTCAGATTGAGAACAGTGAACACTTGCAAGCCTTTTTAAAGAAGGGTGTGAAGAAGAGAAACACAGCTTAAAAAAAAGAAAAAAAAGGCAGGACAAGGAGTCTAGGCAAACCAGTAGAAACTAGCCCAACAGGGAAAAGAACTGGGAGGCAAAGAAGCTAGATTCCAGTCTTAATTCATGTGACCTGGGGAAGAAGGGCCCAACCTGTGCTGGAATCACCCGGGGATAAATAAGCCCAATTGCAAAGGATCAATTCAGCTGCCAAACCGGGAACTGTTGTGGGGCCCTGCTAAGGCCAGAAACAAAGCCCTAGTCTCTTGGAGTTCGCCATCCTTCCTTCTTCCCCACAGTGTGCACAGCTCTTCAACAGCGGCTCTATAAAGCAGCAGTAATTACAGCAGCATTTAAGCAAGGACCGAGTGAAATGCCCCTGGAAAGTCGGGGAACCCCAACCCCCAGGCCTGCGGGATTTCAGGCAGGGAGATGCCAACAAACTGGTAAGATGGAAACAGAAAAAAGACCAACATCTGGGAACACCTGTAGGTAAAACTGCTGGAATCAAACCATGCTTTAGAACAAGTCTCAGATATGGACCTTTCTCAGAAAGGTCATTCCAACTAACAAAGCTTGTTCAAGTGAAGCACCTCTTCAAACTACCTGTGTGTTGCTCTTCAAGAGAATGTGGGAACGGGCAACCCACTGCCCCAACATGGCAGGCAAGGGAATCAGAACCCCCAAACTTCTGTCCTATAAAAGTAGTGAGAGACAGAACTTTCCCCCCCACCCCATATACAAACGCTCATCAGACACTCAAGTATATAAACTTCAAAAGGATGTGAGAAGCCAGACCTGCCAGGATGGGAAAAAGAAAATTCACTCTGAGCTGGTGAAACAATCAGATGGTATCAGTTATGTGATCTAAGGTGTAAGGAGGAAAATAAAGGAGCATAGTCCTTAAATTGGTCTTTATGTGGATCCTGAAATTCCTGCCTTGCTCCATCTGGCCCTGTGTTGGAGGAAAAGTCACCCTTATTTTGGCTCTCACCTAAATAAGAAAAAGGTGAGATAAAGGAAGGAGAAATCTAAGCAGTAATATCTGGTGCTGAACTGGTTCTGGCCCCATGTGGCTTTTCCTTAATCTTTCTACAATATTCACCCAAGCATCTAAAACTCTTCCGGGGAGAGTTTTAAGCTGAGCCTCCTGGCCCTCCAGGAGCTTCCCTCCTGGGCCTTCAACTTCATCTGTTTTAGAGACAGCTCTTGTAACTTGGTCTGCACTCAAGCTGTAGTTTCTGAGATCACAGTACTTATCAAGTATGCTGTGTTCACTGCTAATTTTTAAACTATTTACATCGGATTTGAGGCTGTCAGCTAACAAACAGCCTTGGGAGATTTAAAAAAACACTAGAGAAGCTTCCAATCTTTTAGAGGTCTTGGTTGGTCAGTCTGGGGAAGTCTAGTTCACTTGTACCATCTAGGCATAATTATTAACAGCACCTCCTTTCACTCGCAAAAATAGCCCAGTTTGGAAAATATACTGCATGTCACGCCCGCTTGAGAGGATCAGAAAGACAAACGGGGAATTAACCAAAATACAGTTGACTTTTGAACAACGTAGGTTTGAATCTCCAGGGTCCACTTACGTGTGGATTTTTTTCCTGCCTCTGCCACCCCTGAGAGAGCAAGACCAACCCCTCCCCCCTTCCTCGTCCTCAATGTGAAGACAAGAAGGAAGACCTTTGGCACTAAATATCTTCTCTTCTTTGTGGTTTTCTTAACATTTTCTTTTTCTCTAGCTTACCTGACTGTAAGAATATAGTATACAATACATATAACATGCAAAGCGTCTTAATGGCCTGTTTGTTATAGGCAAGGCTACTGGTCAACAGTGGGCTATGAGTAGCTAAGTTCTAGGGAGTCAGAAGTTATACAAGAATTTGATTGCATGGGGGTGGTAGGCCCCTAACCCCTACATTGTTCAAGGGCCAACTGTACATGAGGCCAGGTAGGCAAAAAATACTTAGAAATGGCCAGGAAAGTTGTACAAAATGACTCCCCCTTCAGCCAGAACTTCAACACTCTGGCAGTATGCATACGCCCTTGGGGTCTGGCAGGTAAGTCTTAAATGGCTTTCTAGAGACAATGGGGCAGACCCAGGAGGACTGAGGTATAAGATTCATAAATCCTGTTAAAAGACCAGCTTGAGCAAAGAAGCCCGTAGTTCCTGGCCAAAGCGTAGGGGAAGAATGGGGAATAAAATGGAGGGAATGGAGGGTTCAGGGCAAGCCTCTGAGCAGGCGTGTTTGTGGTAGCTGAGTGATCTTGAAGAGACAGAAATGACAATGACTGTTTCAGTCATCTAGACATGCAAGGAGGCCAGGGCGCAACTTTGGGCCACCTTGTGTTGAGGGGTCAGAAAACCTGAGTTCAAATATTGATATGGTCTGGGCCGGGCATGGTAGCTCACATGCCTCTGATCCTAGCACTTTGGGAGGCTGAGGCAGGAGGATCGCTCAAGGTCAGGAGTTCCGCGAGACCAGCCTGAGCAAGAGCAAGACCCGTCTCTACTAAAACAAAAACAAAAACAGAAAGAAATTAATTGGCGAACAAAAAATATATAGAAAAAACATTAGCTGGGAATGGTGGTGCATGCCTGTAGTCCCAACGACTCAGGGAGCTGAGGCAGTAGGACTGCCTGAGCCCAGAAGTTTGAGGTTGCTGTGAGCTAGGCTGACGCCACAGCACTCTAGCCCAGGCAACAGAGTGATACTGTCTCAAAAAAGATGGATGGATGGATGGATGGATGGATGGATGGATGGATGGGGTCCTTCTCCAACTCTTTTGGCTAAGTTGGCTCCCTGCTCCCACCCATAAAATGGGGACAATACACTCACTCTCAGGGGTAGTAAAGAAGAATTCATACTAAGAGGAAAATGCATGAAATCCAAATGTTGATGGCACAAAGGATCCCAACAGAAAGGAGTGGGGTTGTGGCCAACCTGTAGCGGCTCCAGCCTGGTAAGTGGCAAGGCAAGTCAAATCTGAGTCAAAACTGAGTCAAATCTGAGTCAAAACTGAGTTCCCAGGATAGGATAGGTAACCAGCTGTGAAGGCGCTCCTGGCCAGAGTTCTCCAAGGTTACTACTTGGTTTGCCCATTGAAAAGAATGTTGAGAGGTTCCATAAATAAGATGGGGTAAAAGTATGCCGAATGATGACCTCTGACCTGTACATGTCCCAGCCTCTTCTGCGGGCCACAGTGCCTGCCCACGAGGCCAATGACTCTCCCCCTCTACTGACATCTAGTGAGAACAGCCTTTCTCCCCGCAATAGACGTCATGTCTTCAACGTAAATTCTAGTACATGCACATTTCATTACTGCCCCGTGCTAGGACTATGATGTCTTCACCCTCAAGATGGTTACAGTCCTACAGAAGGGACAACTGAGTATGGCCCACAATTACAGGGTTGGGGTAGAAAACAAAAAGACACTGGGGCCTGCAGTGCAATCGCAGAAGACTTCCTGGAAAAGGGAAGTCTAGTCTTAAAAATGCAAACAGGAATGGATGGGGAGGAGAAAGTTCTGGATAAGGAAGACTATTATAGGGGGAAAAGCAAGGTAACTTTTTGCTCTGCCTGCCCAGTGTTGAACTCCAGGCCCTGCTCAGGATGAGGCCTATAGGAGATGCCAGCTATCCCACCTTTGGGCATCTCTTTTCTTGTGCTGTTGTCATCTCCAGTTGTTTTATTTTTTTTAAATTTATCTATTTTTATTTTAGCGTACTATGAGGGTACAAGCGTTAAGGTTACATATATTGCCCATGCCACCCCCTCCCCCCTCGAGTAAGAGCTTCAAGTGTGTCCATCCCCCAAACGTTGCACATCTTACTCGTTTGGTTGTATAAACCCACCCCCCCCTCCCGACACTCGATAAATGTTACTCCTATACGTCCACTTAGGTGTTGATCCGTCAATACCAATTTGCTGGTGAGTACATGTGGTTCCAGTTGTTTTAGAAACAATTCAGAAGCAGTTAATTAACCACTATGGGGTACTCCTCCCCTTGCTGCTTGAATCATACTTCGGCTTATACTAAGGTGAGATCATTCACCCTCTCTCCCTCTTAGCTGGGGGCTCCCTGCTGTGTTCTCCAAAACCACTATCCCTGAATCTAAACCTTCCCTTTGGGACAAGTCGGCCCCTCTGGGGAATACGCTCTTTCTCCCACAGACATTCCTGAGCAAGCCACCCCTTTCCACGCACCAGCGGGCCTAGGACTGGAATCTCCCTGCTGCCCCAGTCTCTTCCCTGCGCAGCAGCCAGAGAGAAGAGAGCCTTTTAAAAGGTCAGGGACAGATCACACCACACCCCCTCCCCGTCACACTCTCCAGTGGCTCGCCATGTCACTCCAGAAGGCCAGTCTGCCAGCAGCAGCGTTTGCCTGGGCCATCTGGACTCCCTTCTGTCCCCTCTGCCTGGGAAGGGTGCCCGCTGCAGCTGCCCTGTACCTAAAGGGCCGGCTCTTCATTCACGCAGCCACATCGCTTGCTAGAATTTAGGTACGGTGGTCTCCCCTTATCCCACCCCCAGTGGATGCCTGGAACCACAGATAATACCAAAACATACATATACACGCACGCACACACACATACATACACTGTTTTCCCTATACATACCTACCTATGGTAAATTTACAAATTAGGCACAGTAAGAGATTAACAATAACAAAATTGCACAGTTATAACAATGAGCTATAAAATAAGCCATGTGAATATGGCGTGTGCTGCTCTCAAAATATCTTGTTCTGGCCGGGCGCGGTGGCTCACGCCTGTAATCCTAGCTCTCTGGGAGGCCGAGGTGGGCGGATCGTTTGAGCTCAGGAGTTCGAGACCAGCCTGAGCAAGAGCGAGACCCCATCTCTACTATAAAAAAATAGAAAGAAATTAATTGGCTAACTAATATATATAGAAAAAATTAGCCGGGCATGGTGGCGCATGCCTGTAGTCCCAGCTACTTGGGAGGCTGAGGCAGCAGGATTGCTTTAGCCCAGGAGTTTGAGGCTGCTGTGAGCTAGGCTGACGCCACGGCACTCACTCTAGCCTGGGCAACAAAGTGAGACTCTGTCTCAAAAAAAAAAAAATATCTTGTTCTACTGTACTTGCCCGTTTTCCAGCCAGGCTGAGTGCAGGGACAGGAGTCGACCCAGTACTACTGGGAAGGCTGGGACACAGGGACCCTGGGTAGATACTTGGACAAACAGAATGAAGGAGAAAATGGTTTACACAATAGCTATTTTACTAGGTGGTTAGCATTGTATCCCGCCAGAATAAAATTGTGGCCGGCAAAGAGACAATGTTTCATTGCTCTATCACAGCCGGTCTATAGCAAATCTCCAGCGTGATGGATGAATTGAGAAGTTCCCGGCACCTGTTAGATCTTGCTTAATGGGCTCACTACCTGCTGGAGGAAAGCACTGCCCAGTTCACACCTCCCCCTCAAAAAGCACAACAAAACAAACAAGTGAAGGCGCAAGATGAAGGAGACAGAGTAGGGGATTTGATAGAAAAATGCTTGCAAGTTCTTCTGAATACAAATTTAGGCCCGGTTCGGTGGCTCACACCTGTAATCCTAGCACTCTGGGAGGCGGAGGCGGGTGGATTGCTCGACGTCAGGAGTTCGAAACCAGCCTGAGCAAGAGTGAGACACCGTCTCTATTAAAAATAGAAAGAGCCAGGCGAGGTGGCTCACGCCTGTAATCCTAGCTCTCTGGGAGGCCGAGGTGGGTGGATCGTTTGAGCTCAGGAGTTCGAGACCAGCCTGAGCAAGAGCGAGACCCCATCTCTACTATAAATAGAAAGAAATTAATTGGCCAACTAATATATATAGAAAAAATTAGCCGGGCATGGTGGCACATGCCTGTAGTCCCAGCTACTTGGGAGGCTGAGGCAGCAGGATTGCTTGAGTCCAGGAGTTTGAGGTTGCTGTGAGCTAGGCTGACGCCACGGCACTCGCTCTAGCCTGGGCAATAAAGTGAGACTCTGTCTCAAAAATAAATAAATAAATAAAAATAGAAATAGAAAGAAATTGGCCAATTAATATATATAGAAAAAATTAGCTGTGCATGGTGGTGCATGCCTGTAGTCCCAGTTACTCAGGAGGCTGAGGCAGAAGGATCACTTGAGCCCAGGAGTTTGAGGCTGCTGAGAGCTAGGCTGATGCCACA
>VSMD01017905.1:0-62775 GCA_008750895.1 Mirza zaza
CCTGGTCTGGACATAGAGGAGAGAGAGGAAGCAGCACCTTCCTCCTCTGCGCTCCCACCTCGCCCTGGCCCTGGATGGGTTTGGGACTTTTAGACGTTCCCCAGCCTTTTCCCACCACGCTTCTTCAGAGACATTGCTCTTTGTCCTTCTCTCTTTCCCGGTCTCATTCCTCTCCTCCCTTTCTTTCTTTGGCAAGAGGCTGTGGGTCTCCTGTTTCTTTTTCAGTTTGGGGGAGAGGTTGTCACTGTCTCTACTCACCTTCTATGACCAGATGGAGAGGCTGCCTGGCGGGGCCTGCCGTGGCTCGGACAGCCCGCCCTTCAGGTGCCCCGCAGCCCCTGCAGCCGGCATCTCTGTCCTCGTGCACGCAGCTCTCTGCGACATCCTTTCATCGTAGTCGTCACAGCTATCACAGTACATGATTGCTTCCTAAATAGAAAATATTCCATTTTCACAGCAAGTGCTCAAGGAGAGCAGCTGCTGCCCTGCCCACCCTCTGCAGTCACGCTCTGTGCCCGCCAGGCCAGCGCCCCCAGAGACCACAGCCGGGGGCTCCCATCATCTGCTCACAAGTGGGAGTCAGCCCTCCGCCCTCAGGTTCAGCAATCCGTGACATCTCACATTGGGACATGTTCCCTAGCTCTTCCCTCACCTCCTCCTGTGTCCTTGGGTCTACAAGGCCCCCTGCTCAAAGTCAGGGGAGAAAGTTTTAGGCATGAAGGGAAGAAAGAACAATGAGAAAACGCAAGAGGTCTGGGGAAAGAGTTGAGTACAAACTCAAGATCGAATAGAGGAAAGGCTTTCCACCTTGCCTGCCAATTCCAGTCACTCTCAGCGGCTTCCTGGAGTAGTAGGTTGAGAAGGATTCCAAAGCCAAGTCTGGACTAGACAAGGAAGATGCCACGATTGATTACTAATGCCTGCCGTGGACACAGACAGAGGCACACTGGCACGCTGCATCCGGCTTCCAGCGGCTTCACCAGGAGCTGATGTCGGGCCCTCCGATTGTGCTAGTCCTTCTGCAGTTCGTGTCCTGTTTCTCTCTCTCCTTCTGACAGCTTCTGGGGCCATCTGACAGTTGCCCCTAGCAAGGTAGAAAGAAATGCTATAAAAATGTTGCAGCCTTAGTATCACCTGCTACTTCTTAGAAATGCAAAATCTTGGGTCCCACCAGAGATATACTGACTTCAGAACTCTGGGGTGACAGCCAGAAATCTTACAGCCCTCCGGGTCAGCTTGGTGCTGGCTGCATTTGAGAACCACTGTGTTAGGAGAATGAAGAGGCGTGGGAGTTGAGATGGAAAAGGCTAGCACTGGTTTTTGATTCTTTTTTTTTTTTTAACAGAGTCATGGAAAGGTGAATCTAACGGCTTAGGATTCTCTGGGTGAAGCGGTGGAGAAAGGCCTGTATCTTATAGCAATATTCAGCAGCAGGTTTTACTGAGCTTCAGTAAATCCCTCCCAGACGGGGGAGGGTGAAATCTCTGGGTGATTGCACGAGGTGACATTCCTGGGATCCCTGACTCTCCACCCCTCTATGGCATTTATGCCTCTGTATCCCCCGCTGCGCCACTGCTCCTTCCCCTCCCCAGTCTGCCTGCTTATGAGATTGGCATCTTGGACTTCAATAAAATGAGCCAGAAAAGATACCTGATTTGGGCAGTTAGAGGGAAACAGGCATACCCAATGACACGCATCTGTGTGTGTGCGTGTGTTTGTTTGTGTGTGCGTGCTTGTGTACGCATGCCTGGTGTGTCTGCGTGTGTCTGGGTGGTGTGTATCTGTGTGTGTTTTCCCACCCTGGCCACTATGGCTAGAGAACCAAGGTAAATGAACCATGACGGTGAGTGGGTTGAGCTCACAGGGCCTTCCAATCTCAGATGATATCTCTGGAAAAAGCACATCCAGGGCCCAGACTCCAGGGCTGGAGGCAAAACCTGCACCCCACTGATGCCTCTCGCCCACCTTCCCTGGGCAGTGGCTGGACCAGCGCTGAGACGTCTCCCTGGCAGGAGGGATGCTTGGGCTAAATCTTGCATTATTTCACCAGGTTTCTGGTCTCAGATCCCCCCTCTGCCGGCTGCCGATGGATGCATCACTGTCGCCGTGCTATACATCTGAGGAGCCTAAGTTTCCTCACCTGGAAAATAGGGTCAAAGGTTGTCATGGGCACGAATCTAAGAGCCCTTGTGTACATAAAATAGCAACTGCGATTTCAAGCTCTAGGGGTACCAGCAAGGACCAACTCAGAAGTTTCTTCCTCTGGGTGGTCCTGCTGTCTCACCTCCATCGGCAGCTGAGAGTCTCCCGTCCTCCCTGTCCCTCCTCGCCGACAGAGTGGAGGGCAGCACGCTCCCCTGCCAGCCTGCTCAGGACTGTCCCCCGTGGGAGTCATAGGCCTGAACCACTGCGGCTCCGGAGGAGCCGGCGCGCCGGCCGCTGCCCACTGACTCAGAGCCGGGCCCTCCCTCCGCAGTCCGCCCTCAGTGCACCTCTGCCCCGGTCTGCTCTCGGCGCCTACACTGAGGCTCCCAAATTCACTCTAGTTTTGACAGTCACGTCTGAAATCGGCTTCCTCCCGCATCAGAGGGTGCCTTCCTGCTGCTTCCCCGTCTCGTCTTCCGGCTTGTTTCCTTCTGCCTCCTGGCAGCCCGAGAGAGGGGCAGCCCAGCACCTGCTGGGGCGCAGGGGCAGGAGCTGCTCTCTGGGAAGCGCGTCCGTGCTCCCAGCTCTGCACACGCACCTGCCAGCCAGGATGGTGGCGTGACATGGGGAGCTTAAAGAGGCTAGCAAATGCCACGCACACCCCACCCCAGCCCCTATCTGCTCACTCACATGCATGCAGGGGTATAGGCCCACGTGGCTTCCTAGAAAGTCTCCTGCTGCAAGTAACATCCCAAGCTTATCCGCACAGCTCTTATTCTTCATTAGAACTGAACTGCCCCTGAAAGCACAGCTTCCCTTCCTTACTGCAGCCCCCAGCGTGCCTTACCTGGTCACGAGAAGGATGCTAAGGGCGCCTCCCCCAGCGGGAGGCAGCTCCCAGACTCCATCTGCCCCAGAAAGGGACAGGGCCTCAGTGTCCCGAGAGGCCCTCCCGCAGGGCAGTCTGCAGCGGGCATGGGCAGGGTGCCAGGGAGGAGGGAGATGAACTCTGCCCTCGAGTGCATGTGAAAGTCCCCGTCTCAGGAAATGGCGGAATGAGGAAGTGGGCTCCACGTGGGGTCCAAGGAGGTAGATGCTGCACGAGCCAAGACGGAGACATATCACGGGGTTACCAGAACCTACCTCTGTATGGTAGGGCAGGTTTGTGGGTGCAGAACTGTACCCCAGATGTGTCAGAGGTTCGCCCTGTCAACATGGCCACAGCAGACCTGCCCTGGGGCCGATTGGAACATGGATCAACAAAGTCTGTCATTATGGCCGTGGAGGAGGGGTGTGACACAAGTGAAGGCAGCCTGACCTGCCCCCGCGCCAGCGCTAGTGCTCACACTCCCGGGCGCTGCAGAGGGATACCCAAGAATGGGTGGCTGCATGTTTTGGAGGACGGTCCCCAGGGACAGGGGCTTCTGGGCTGTCCGTGTCACAGAGCTGATGGTTTCCCAGGCCAGCCTCTCCCCTGGACCTTCCCGGCCCTGGTGCCGCGCTGGCTGGGGAGGGTGGCGCTTAGAAAGGGGAGCCATGAAGGGCAGGGTGGCAGGAGGTCCCTGTGAGTGAGACAAACCCCACTCGCTCCGGCGTTCAGCAGCACTGGGTTCTAGTCCTAGCTCTGCTCTTCGCTGCCATGTGTAGAGCATTCAGGTTCATTAGACCGCGACTATGAGGACGGAGGACCCCCGCAGTTGGGGAGAAGCTAGGACTACCCGACCCAACCCAGCCCTTCACAACACACAGCTCCCAGGACAAGCAAGCCGCCGTGGGGGGCTCCCCAGCCAGCACCTGCGGGAAGGCCCCAGGCGTCAAATGAAGACTTGGGCAGGCCCACAGCCCTCAGCTCTCCCGGGGCTAGCCCAGAGGTAACGTCGGCTCTGTTGCCAGCCTGCATGTTCTTGTCCTCTCCTGTCACCTGCTCCTATTCATTCCGAGGCAGCCGCGTTGCTCTCCGTCTCGCCTCCCCCACCCCCACATACGCAGCACAGTCCGGCCTCGGACTGTGCACCTGCTGGTTTTCCGCCTGCTGCGCTCTGTCCCCTCACTTCCCTCAGGCCTGTCTGCAAATGTCCCTCGTCAGAAATGACTCCCGATGCCCCTGTCTAGTCGAAACAGTGCCACAACATTCCTCCCCCTTACACTGGTTTACTACTTTGCTTTGGCATCTTCAGGAAACGTGACATGTTACCCATTTATTATTTAGTGTCAATCGCCCCCCCCACTAACATAAAAGTTCCACATGATCAGGGACATTGTTTTGTTCACTTTTTCATCCACAGCGTTTAGAATATTGGGACAAAAAGACAGTCAATACATAAATGTTTGGAGTGTAGTCATGGGGACTAGAAGGACATTTCCAGCTGAGATCCTATGACTGCATCCCACATGAGCAGCGCTGTGCTTGGCAGGGGCTGTTTACAAAGAAGTCTAGACTCAGCCCCACCTGCCAGGACCTTATATCACAAAGGAGGGGAGAACATAAGACTCTGAATAGCCTAGGGGTGGTGGGAGCCCCCCAGAGCACATGTCCCATCAGGTACCACAGTTGACCTTGAACAACCTGGGGGTTAGGTGCACAGACCCTCCCCCACCGTAAAAAATCCTGCTATAACTTTGATTTCCCCCAAACTTAACTACTAACATCCTGTTGTTGACTGACCAATAACATAAGCAACCAATTAACACATATTTCGCATGTGATGTGTATTATATACTGCTTACAATAAAGTCAGCTAGGCAAAAGAAAATGTTACTATGAAAATCATAGGGAAAAAAATATATTTACTATTCATTAAGTGGAAGTGCATCGCCATAGAGGTCTCCATCCTTCATGATGAGTAGGCTAAGAGGAGGAGGAAGAGGAGGGGTTGGTTGCTGTCTCCGGGTGGCAGAGGTGGGAGAGGTGGAGGAGGTGGAAGGGAGGAGAGGCAGGCACACTCGGCGTAACTGTTATTGAAAAATCTCTGTGCATAAGTGGCCCTGTGCATTGGCGCCTGCTTTGCGGGGTTCAGGGTCAACTGTATCTGATTCAGGGACCCTCTAGGTTCCTCTAATGGCTCGGCCCCTCCTGACACCACTGCAGCAAGGCCAGCCAAGAGGTATAGACAAGAATGGGGTAATTTCCTTTGATGTTTTCAAAGGTAGAAAATAATTTCTGTCCTTTTCTGAGAACCACTTAGCTGTAGGCTGAGGCTGGGGGAAGTTCCATGTGCTGGAAAGGCTAATCAGGGGCAATTATAGCCCAGACTTGACCTGCCGGAGAGCACGCAAGAGAAGCAGCCACGCAGCGGCGCCCTGGCGGGAGGGCTGGGGGAGCAGCCTAGCCAGGCCGGCGGGGCAATGCCACAGGGCTGGTAAGGACAACCTGAACCGCTGGGCTAGACGGGCAGCAGGGACAGAGCCATCAAACACTCCATTTCCGGCCACGACTCAGGCAGACGGGGCTCAGTCTCAATGCACCCACTTCCTGCGACGACTTCTCCATTGTTGTTATGAAATACTAAGAGATTTAACTAGCCCCAAGTTTCAGGAGAGAGTAATAATTGTACCTGCGTCTGATGTGACAACTCATGGAGTATGGTTGTGCATGGGGTGTGCCTGCTGATAACGGTGGGTGGATGACGTGCTGGAAGTGTGGCCCCTGGAGGAGCCGCCCCTCTCAGTGCCCTCTCCTGACCCCGGTGGTTTGCACGTGACGTCTCTGCCCAGAAAGATGCCTGCCCCTTCCAACTTGGGTCTCTGGGCAGGGACACGGGCTGCCCAATCCCCTCAGTGACTCGAGTGAGGGTTACCAGGGCGAGGCTTCCATCCTGCTGTGACCAGGGACTTCCAGGTCCGGGCAGAGCCCTCTGCTACTCAGACCTCACCAGGCGAGGTACCTTGCCGCGTCCAGCCTGGAGTCGGCCCGCCTCTGTGTCTATCTTCCCTGTCCCCCTTGGAGAAGAACGGGGACTCAACGCCACCCTTGTGCCTGGAGGGGGAGCGGGGTACTCTGGGAGGGGTGAACACAAAGATGCGTGCCAAACTCCTTCTGCTCAAAGCCCAGAGCAACCTCACCGCCGTGTCCCTGGGGGAAGGAGTGAGCCGCCCGGGTGAGGGAGGAGCCGCCTGGGCTTGACGCACAAGAGCCATGAGATCCCCCTGCCCCTTCCTGGCCTCCACTGTTGATCCTTGGGTTCCCGGACCCCCACGTGTCCTGCAGATCCTCCCTCGAGTCCTCTCGGTGCTGAATGTGCCCTAGCAAAGCAATCAAGTGAAGGGATTTTTAAAAGAAAACTCATTTACCAAGCAGGCCTCTGGAGTAGTTGATGGAATAGCCCTCCTCTGGATGGAAATAGTGGTGTAATGGCCTCCCCGGGGCTATTATTGCACCGACATTACAGCAGGCTAATAAACCCCAGAGGGGTGCGAGGGATGCTGCCAGGCAGCTCTCACATCTGGAGGAGGCAGCCTGCAGCTGCGCCTGCAGCTCCGGCGAGCGGCCACCAGAGGGCGCAGCGCTCCCGGTGCCGCCCCGCCGCCGGCAGAGCTCGGGCAGCCAGGGCGGGCTCTGCGCAGGGAGGGGAGGGGCCCGCCCGACTCTCCCCGCACCTCTAGCCGGACCTCTGCGAAAGGGTCTGCAGCGGGACTGGCGGCAGGATGCGTAGCGCTCATCACTAAATCAGGAACCCGCATGCTAATGATTACTTTTAAAGCCCATGAAAAATGCTCCGAAAGCACATCAAAATGTGATTGAATACATCACTTCTGTTTTGGAGAAGTCTGTGAGTTCAGCTCCAAAAGCCCCAAAGGCCAGAAGGGTAGAGCCCTGGCCCGGCCCGGCCCTCCTCCTGCTTGCTTCACATGCAGCTGGTTGTGCAGGGCCTTCTTCCTTCACCCGCTGCCCCTGTTCTCCCAGGTGGCTCTTACACCAGGGCCAGCGACTGGCTTATCGACCTTCACACCCCCAGGGCCTGGACTGTGCTCTGGCTCACAGCAGGGCTAAATTCAGGTTGTGAGTTGACCGTGGTGCTGTTTCTTCTGGGACGGGGAGACGCGCTTGCAGAAGACACCAGCTGCTCCCTGGCGTGTGATGACAAAATCGTCAGTCCTGCCGTCAGATCAGGGGACACTTTTTTTGAGCAGCACAAGTGGCCATGAGTCTTGAAGACCCGTGGGCAAGAGCCCCATCGCCATCAGAGACGGTCTTACCCAGGCTCAAAGGCCCGTGAGCCCCAGGACGCCCTGGCGCTGTCTCCTTAGAATGCTAGGCTCATGACTGCCGCAGGATACGCTTTTAGATAGTTAGCTAGTTGGTTTTTAAAAATGTATTTGGCTGGTTTTAATTTTACATGTGTATACCCTTCAGTGAAAACGAGCGCCAGCCAATGATGGGATGTTTGTTAAGGAAAATCCAAGGCACGCTCTCCGGGGAGGCCTTCTGTACCCAGAGCTATGCTTTGTACTTGGGAGAACGGAATCCGTTCTCCTGTGGGCCTGTACCCGTGGCCTGTCACTCAGAGCCAGGACTCCTGGAGGGCCCAGCCGGGCAGGAACACAGGGGCGGGGCAGGGAGAGCCTTTTGGCCCTAGGTCAGCCTCCCTGTGTGGCCTGCGCCCTCAGATGCCCAGTATCCTAAAGGGCTTGGCTCAGAGAGGCTGGGAGGACAGAGAAGGAAGAGAGTGTCAGAGCAGGTGGAGAGTGAATCTGTGTCTCTTCTAATCACAGCCCAGGATGATAACTCCTTTTATTTATTTATTTATTTAGGGTCTTAATTCAAAGTGTCACTCAGTCCCTAGGCCAGGCTCCTGAGATTTGTCTTGTGGAATTCGGTTTCCCCACAAAGGCTGCCTTTAGCCGCATTCCCCTGAAAGCACTCATCCTGCACAGATGCTCTGAAGGCAGGTGGAGGGGAGGCCCGTGAGGTGGGCTGGCCTGGCCTGGGCGGCATCCTGGGAGGGGTGGGACGGGGCAAGGCTTTGTGCAGAGGGATGGGAGCCACGTCAGAAGGGGGACCTCAGGCCCTCATGTTTCCCCGCGCTCCCGTGGTGGCATGTGCCCAAGGCTCATGGCTGCTCACACACTTGCTCTCTGAGCAGCCCCACGCTGAAAACATCTCCTCTTCTGCAGATACCAACTTCATCTTCTTCCAGGACACCTGCCCTAATTTCGTGGCCCAGGCCTCTGCCTTCTCCGGCTCTCACTGCTTGCTCTGGAAGTGGGACTGAGAAAGAGACAAGGTGGGAAAAAATAGAGGAATTATGAGTCATCACCACCTTGTACTCCGGTTCTCCTTCAGATCACAAACTCTAACACTGACTACTGCTGCCCAACACTGCTGGGCACCGCGGGCCGGCCCCTGCAGGGCGTGTGCTGAGAGCTGCATGTCCTTTTCTTCCCCTCCCACCACACCCGAGGAGCAGAGGCCGCCATCACCACCATTTTGCAGATGAGGAACTAAGAGGTTGAGAAGGTGCATGTTGCCTCTGGTCACACGTCTAGTCTCACTGCCAGTCCATTCTGTGACCACTCTTAAATTGGCAGAAGTCACTAGAATCTCCCCAGAAGTCCTTGCAGGCTGGAAGGACATTCCTTGCACAACTGCGCCATTCGTGTCCCAATGCCTTGAGAGAGAAAGACGTACCACTCTGCTCTGTCTCAGAGGTCCGGTGGTGAAAGGTAGATAAGATAGAGATGCCCAGGTCCCCTCTAGTCCATCTTCCCCCACCCCACCACCCCGCCACCCCGCCACCCCGCCACCCCGCCACCCCACCACCCCACCAACCAGGCTGGGACTGCACACTCCAGGGGCCTGGACCAAGGCTGCTCTCGCCCTTCCTGCTGGCAGCTGGCACCGCGCCCCAAGCCACCCGATTCCTGCTCACATTACCTGCGAGCCCTCCGGAGAGACTTAGCACTGAAAAGGAATTATTTTGCTTTAATAGTAAATACCAATTATTTTTGGCCAAATGCCTATTACCTGGAACAGAGGGATTTTCATTTACACGGTTGACTCCCTGGTCTAAACATGATGAAATTCAACAGGATAATCCTCTGCTGCTGTGTTTGCAATGACAGCAGAGAGGGGCCCATGCCACTGAACTCTCACCATGAGGGGAATTCATTCCGCTCCCGAGACTGGAGACCACCAAGCCTTTCCCCTCACACACATCTGTCCCTGAGCTCATGCGTTTGCAGAACTGAGAAGAGGAGCACACCAAGCTGGCAGAGAAAGGGTCTGGATTCCAGAGTAAAGAAGAAAGGAAAACATACCACCCAGTGAGGCTTCCCCAACACCCTGGTGCAGTTCACACATTCACAGACATTTTATCTGGAATGTGAGCAAAACTGCCAAAATCCTGGAAATCGAGGGGTAGGCATTCTCCCAGAAGAATGCATGTAGTAGTAGGTAGAGATGTGCACCCCACCACCCAGCGACGTGGATATGACATGACACACAAACGTCCAGGGATCAGCTAGACAGAACCAGGCACAAGGCAGCCCAGTGCACCTGGGCCAGCCCGAGAGCGGGCTGTGGAGATGCACCAGCAAGGCACAAGTTGACATGGTGGTGCCCCTCGGGGACCCCTGCAGCCAGAAACCCACTAGAGAATGGTTATTGTTACCTAAAGAAGTGAAAGTGTTCCCTGCCCCTAAAAATCACACACTGATGTTGTCCTGCACTGAAATGCAGAAAACACTTCTGGTCTGCTGGTTGTCAGAACCGGACGGAGGGTCCTGAGTTAGAGAAGGGCTGGCAGCAGCCAGAGGGCAGCCTGGGGGCCAGAGAAAGGCCCCAGCTGTGAGTGCTAAGCTGAGGCCATGGCCCAAATCAAGAGGGTCTCTCTTTATAGTTTGGGAAGAGAAGGGACCAGGACAAGCGTGGGATATGGGGTCGGGCAAAGATGGGGACCTGGAGCTGAAGCTGTGTCTTGTTCTTCCCATTGCTTCACCTGCAGTGCTCTGGGACACATCATAGCCAAGTAATGACTGTCCCCTCCCCTCCCACCAATAAAAAAGCAATTAGCATAGAAAGAAAAAACAACAGAGATTGTAATCAGGAACCCTTCTCCCAGAGTGGAATGATCTGACCCGAGGAATCTTGGATAAGTATGACTTTTTTAAAAACTGGAGGAGGGTGTGTTGGGTGCAGATACAGGCACCCCTGGGAGTGGTGGGTGCAGACATGGTCACCACAGCAAGAAGCCCTCCCTTGAGGGATCACTGAGGCTCGGCCCTCCTGCCCCCACACACGTGACACCCCCTGAGCTCCTGGACTCCCTGGGCTCACAGAGCGGGGTCATGGGGAGCTGGCTGAGGATGAGCTGGGGGAGGAGCTTGCGGCTGTCCCTGTCTGCCCACAGACAGACCGGCTGCCTGCAGGGCCTCCCACCGCCAATGGGGTGCGGAGGAGCCCATGTACTCCAAATAAGGGCCCCCACTTCAGTAACCCGGGGCACCCATCATGCTATTGTCTGGGCTGACCAGCCACATGTCCCTCTTGTAGCTAAAAACAGAGGGGCCTGGCGGTGTTCCCCACCCTCCCTCACTGGCCAGTCCCAGGTGGGGTCAAGAGTGGAGGGGTGAGAAGGGAACAGAGGGGAGGGAGGTTGGAAAACACCCACCTCAGGCCAGAGTGAGAAGGTGGAGGGATGTGTAACAGGAAGGCAGGGCCCAGGAAGTGCAGCTGCCTCCGTTAGCCTCAGGGAGGGAGAGGAGAGCCCTTCAGCCTCTGCAGGCCCGGAGCAAGCAGGCCTGGAGTGAGCAGGGACAGCAGCCCCTGTCCGGGCAGGGCCCCCAGGGTGGAGCGGAGCCATGGGACAGAGCTGCCCCCTCTCCTCTGAACCCACGCTGAGCTCCGCAGGAGGCGCCACCCGTGGGCCCACGTCACTGTCCCCAGCGCAGGAGGCGCCACCCGTGGGCCCACGTCTCTGTCCCCAGGGCACCCACTGCCCCAGGGCACCAGTGGCCTGGCCCGCTTCCTCCTCCCTCGCAGCTGGGGGCAGCTTTCCTTCCATCTCCGACCTTTGCAGAGAGGGCTCACATCTGAAGGCACAGTAATGACCCCTCGGTCCTCTGGCAGGTGGCCCGGGGGTACAGAGGTGCCAAGCGGTCTGTTCCGCCTCTGCCACTTCCCCCGGCCTGTGTGACAGCGAGATTGCCTCCAGCCGCAGCCCGCGCCTGTGCGGGGCGCTGCCGGGGCGGTTCCTCCGCAGAGACCGGCGGCGTCTTTCGGGTCTGCTCCGCCGCGGGCCTAGGAGGAGGGTTTCTCTGCGAGCGGCCGCGCTCCCCGCGGTCGTCCGTCTGTCGGTTGTCCGTGCGCCGTCGGCCTGTCCCGCCCATGCGGTCACTGCTCCCGGTCACTGCTCCCGCCCGCGCCCCTGAGCCGGTGCGGTGGGCAGCCCCCGCCGCCCTGCTCTCTCGGGGTCTCCCCAGGTTGCCCTCCATCTCTCCCATTGCTTTCTTTCTCCTTCTCCTCTTCTGTCTCGTCCTCTCCCTTACCTAACCCCCAAAGGCGGGCCGGGTAAAGACCCCAACCCCAGGGCTCGGCCGGGCGCGGCCACCAGGCGGCGCGGCGCGCGCTCCCGCAGGCGGGGAGGCTGGCGGCCCCACCGAGCTGGGGACGCACGCACAGAACTGCCGTGCAAGGCGGACGTCACGAACTTCTCCTTCTACACGAAGGAATGGAAGGTCGCGACATCTGGTCGAAGCGATAGGGGAGCCGGAACCCGCCTGGGTGCGACGTGCGCAGGCGTGACCGGTTCTCAGGGCCATCGCAGGTGGCCCGGACACATGGAGCGAAACGTGACTAAGGGAAAGGAAGACAACCAGAGAACGGGAGCGCAGGACGTCACAGGCTTGCACTTCTGCAGTTCTTTACAGCGTCCCCAGTTCCCTGTCCTCCACGTGGGCCTGGGGACTCGCCCGGGAGGGTCAGTGTGACCCTCCCTCGTAGGGCCTGGCTGTGCGCGGCCCCCGCCCCGCAGACCTCTGGGTGGTGCCGGCTAATGCTGGTTCCTTTGCAAAGAAACAGAGAAAGAGAAAGAGGAGAGAGAGAAAGAGTGGACAGAAGAAAGGGAGAGAGAAGAAAAGTTTCTGCCTTGGCATCTGGGCCAAGACATGGGACACATGGAGCTCTTCTTAGCTGGCCTTTGACGTGGTCCGCGCTGAAGGAGCCTTCCCGGGCTTCATAAACGATGTCAGATAAAGGCAGAGAATTGGGCAAGAAACCAAACCGCCCAAGCGCAGTGCAGCTCCTTCAGGGTTAAAGACCTTGAGAGGAAAATCATAGGAAAAGAAGGGGTTAATACAGAAACTAGATTAAGGACTAGACATTCGAGGAAGGAATCAAAGGGACGAATGTCACTGAGCATTCAGGGTGAGTTTTAGATGCCTCAGCCCAGAAATAGCATGGCAGGTCATTAAAAGAATTTAGTTGGGATTCTGGGTTTTATATTGTGGTTAATTAATCTATGTAAGTATTTATAATGGTAATGGCAGAGCCACGACCGACCGTCAGCTAAGACAAATCATTATAAGGGGAAGTTGGGCAGGCCAGCTGTGGATGACATGGCACATGGGGGCGGGACGGGAGCTCGGCCTTACAGGGAGCCACTGTGTTTGGGCGTGGCGGGTCAGGGCAGAGGTGGCCGGAGGAACTCAGCAGCAATCTCAGAGCTCAGGGGTCACTGGCCCCGGTCGGGCAGACTGTGAGTGGGACAGAGGCCGACCCAGGGCATTGCTTTCCTAGTTCTATGTTGTTCTGTCTCTATGAGGGATGGGGAAAAATCTCCAGCTGAAAAATGTCACCTTCAACCTGACACTGGAGCCAGAGCATTTACAAATCTGCCTGTCACTATGACAGCCTGACAGATAGCAACCTTAGCCGGGTCTGAGTTAAATCGCCACTATAAGTCTTGCAAAAAGTTTTGGCTTTTAAGATTTTTATCATCAAGACAGGCTAAGGAATGGGGGCATGGCTCCCAAACAGGAAGGAGACTGAGGCGCTGCGACTGCCTTCCCAGCAAATGCAGCAGCTGCGGGATTATCTATTACCTGAGAGGAGGTGACAGGAGAAAATTACCCAGCACCAGCCCATCTGTTGCTGAGCACCGTTTATTTCACCTTCACTAATCCACTTGGTTTGTCATTTTTCCTTTGTCTCAGTGTCATCCACCCAAACCCTACACATATATGCCCTGTGTTCCCAGCCGGGCCTTGCGGCGGCAGGAACAAAGCCTCTGGTATCTTCTCAATGAACTGCAGCCCCTCTCTGGAGTGTCTCCCTCCTCCCCTCTTCATTGTCATTTCTTCCATAATTGATTAGGAACTGGAGGCAAGAGAAGAGAAGCTGTGATTGCTTTTACAGCCTAGGTCTGCAGGCAGAGCACAATTCTGTGTTTGACTCCGTCTCCTGAGACCTGTCTCTGTCAGGAAAGGTGGCAGAGGATTAATAAGGGACAGCAGACTTGTGTCCCTGGGAGAGGTTGCAAAAACCCCTGGCTCTCACATTGTCCTTGGATGCTGGGTCAGCCACATCTCCCCAACTTCCATTTTCTCATCTGCAATATGGATCTAACACTTGTTCTCCTCCCACCTGCCAGGGTTGTTGTAAAGATTAAGTGAGATAGTATATGCAGAAGCTAGCTGAATAATGTAGAGGCACATTAAATGAGAAAACGAATTTGAAACACTTAATGGTGCCTTGCATATACTAAATGGTCGGTAAGGACCATTATTAGTAGTACACAAATATAAGTAATTGTGATTATTCTTTACTCTTGCGGCATCTACCATTCTTCTAGTTCTCAAGCTAGAATTTCCATTCGACATTATCTAGCAAGTTCCTTGGGATGGCACTGTATTCTGTCCTAGGGGTATGGCAATTTAAAAAATGCAAGCAAAAATGTAATTGCTAGGTCTGAAAGCACAGAGTTTGGTGGGAAAGACCTAAGACAGAGTGGAGAACAGGGTGCTTAGGCTTGCAACTGACTGGGAATGGGGGGAGGGAGTTGCCAGGGAAAGGGACAGCTTTGCTGAGTTTTGAACAGGTTAGCAGGTAAAGTCAGGGGCAAGGAAAGGGCATTCCAGAGGCAAGCTAGGGAGCAGGCCCCCTGGGGGGGTGCTGGCATGGAGGTAAGGGGTTAGGGTTGGGGGGTGTCGGAGTACTTCCAACACATGGGGCCCCCGGGAGCTGAGCCCGCCGCATGTAGACAGAGGAGCTCTCCCAGAAGGAGCATATTTTATTTTACGAAAGGACCATGAGCTTTCCTGAAGGGCAGTGAAACCATTAAAGGCTTTTAAATAGGAGTGATTGGATCAGCTTTGCCTAAAAGACCACTGAGAATTGGATGGGGCGTGAATGGAGAGGAAAAGTCAGCTGACAGTGGACCTAGAGCCAGCCAAGAAACTGCCTGCTTTAGGGAAGGATGAGGAAGCAAATATTATTATACAACCCACTCCTCTGGCCTCTCTCAGCCAGGGAGGAGATGCTTTTGCAGGCAGGAGCCCCAGCAGAGGGGCTGTTGGGGGAGCCCTGAAATTGCAAGCTGCTGCCACCAGAGGGCAGTGGCGGAAGGGCTAGATGCAGGCGCGGCTCCGGCTCCAGGATCACGGAGGGAGGAGGGGAGGGAGGAGGGGAGGGAGGAGGGGAGGGAGGAGGGGAGGGAGGAGGGGAGGGCCGTCTGCGGAAGAAATGCGGAATGTGTTATCCAGGACATTCTCACCTTAAAGTGTTCTGGGCCACCAAGAGGCCAAGGATTTTATTCCCTCTTTCCCTCCCACCCCCTGGGAAAAAAATCTCCGTGGCAAGCTAGGCGCCGGGCTTGCACGAGATGCCAGCGTGTGCCCAGGCGCTGCCCCTGTGTCCTGTTTGTGTGACGCTGCCCTGACCACCCCGCCAGCCCACCTGAGGGGATATTCGGGACCCACCTGGGGGAGCCCAGGAAGGCTGCTTGAAAGAGCGGCTTTGCATAAACCTTCACGTTGACAGGTGTTTTCATGCACATCGCCTCACTGAATGCTTAGATCAACCCTATGAGGCACACGGTAACAGTTCGTAAGGGAAACTGAGGGAAGTCAGGGATTTACCAGGAAATCGGGTGGGCGGGTCTTTGATTTAAGAGGAGCTCAGGCTCTTTCTGCTGTATCTCACCAAATGCTCTCAGCCTCCTTTGTCCTTTGCAGTAGGGTGTTCTTCTGTCCCGCGGGTGTCAGATCGGTGACTGGTGTCCGCGAGAGGCCTGCTCTGCACACGCAGCTCGAGAGCCGTGCGGATGGACGGGCAGGTCCGTGGGAGGCAGGAAAAGTGTGGGTGTTGACTGTGACTAGGGTGCCTGCCTGGACGTTTCCACTCAGCCCTTAATGCAGCCCCAAGGGTAGGTTTGTGTCCCCACTCTCAACTGAGGGGACTGTGACAGCAAGTGTTACAGCGGGTGGTGACAAGGACAAACAGAGTGGCACAAGGAGAGTCTCAGTGTTTGTCAGTGGGTTCAGAGGGACCTTGCCACCAAATTCTGAGCACCTTCTACCCGATTTTTCCCACTTTTATTAAGTCGGGGTGGTCCGAGGGGTGGGGTACCAGGTGTAGGTTAGTGGATGTGTCAGGCAGTAGGTTAATATCATGTTGCTGCGCAAGGCAATAGATTTAGTGTTATGCTGGTGCCAGGCAACAGACTAGTTGATGGGCCAGGAAACAGGTTAGTAGTACGCTGATGAGAAGTGGGGGTTTCTGGTGCCTGACCCGCCAAGTAACAGATGGGGGTTTCCCTTAGCAGAATGGCCTGGAGAGGTTAACTGTCCTGAGGCCACACGCCCCCCCCCCACCCCACCTGTGCTCTCAGCTCTGCCCTTGCCCGAGATTGCCAGGGGCTGGCGTCTGTGCGCCCAGTGGGAGGAGAGGGCTGAAGTTCACGAGGAATGCTAAGTGTGCGTCCCAGAATGGTGCACATCTAATTAATGCTCCAGTAAACCCATTTCCCAACAGAAAGTGTTGTTGCCACGACAGACCCGTGATAACCCTCAGCCGGAATAGCTCGCTCTATTTGGGACAAAAAGAGCTATTAGCCTCGGAGGGAACAAACACATTTCCACAGCAGTATGGAGTGTTGCCACGCCCTTGCGTGCCCACTGTCACTGTGATGGCTGGAGAAGGATGATATTATACGACACAAGACTCACCCAGGAGCAGGTCCGGGGCCATTAATTAGGAAGGAGGACGATGCAAGTGCAGGAAATAGCCCTGATGGTGCAGTTTATTCTGGGAGTCTTGATGCTTCTTGAGTCAAGGTTATCCAGGTGACATGGGTTACACAGTTACTCGCTAGGCTCTGAGGAGGAGAGATGCCAAGTCACATAGACCCCACCTTTGACCCACACGACATTGGGCTTCCTTTTACACACAGATCCTGGACCTTTCCCAGCAAGGTGTTCTTTCTCTATCTTACTATTCTGTTCTTTCCTATAGAATTAGACCCATGGCTGAGTGACCGTTCCCTACACCTAAGCCCTCTGAGCCTGATTCCCAAGGGATAAGTGTGCATGGTGCTACTCTCCTCCTCTGACTGCTATGAGAATGGAAAGAATCCACATAAATGATAGCAATTGACTCAGGCAATGGCCCATGCTAAAACCAAATAAATATTGGTATTCTCTCTGGCTTCACCTTTGTGTCTCAAACAGGTACACTCATGCACACACATCGGGCAAACCACAAACCTTACCAATAAATCTATGCTACGTCAGAGTTAACTTAGAAAATCAACATGGTGCAGAGGCTTTTAAAGGACTGACATTCCTCAGGTTATGGAAAACAATAATAATAAATCTTAAGGAATGTCACCTTGCCCCTGGCACTGAAGACAGAAACCAGAAAACGTTCTCGGAGTAGCCTTGAGTACATGGCGAAAAGCGGCAGAGACAGTCTGTTCACAGCAAGGGGAGGATGGCAGCTTTTAGAGGAGGCAAACCGAAGGCACAGCGGACTTGCCATTTAGTTGTCAGGCTCTTTGCTTATTAATTTCTCAGATTTCATTTCAGGATGAGGATGCAGGGTACGACGGCTGTCAATGTGACAAACAAATCACAGTCACTGAAATTTTAGAATGAACTTGAAAATGTGAATTCATCAATTCACGGCCAGTCAGATCGGGCTTCTCAGAGCCTCGTAGAGACTACCAGGGCTGCTGCTCCTGCTGCTGGCGTGGTGGCAATTTCCAGGGTCTTGCAGGGTCTACCACTGCAGCCTCATCCGGAGTACTGTGCTTGTGGGTGCTTTACATGTTGGCTGACTACGTTCGGTGCCTAGGGCCTTTAGTAATTTTGGAAACTTACTAGTCATCCATTATCTCTCCAAGTATTATTTCTTGGCTATCTCTTTCTGAAGCTTTTTCTGTCAGGCATGGGTTGGGTCTTCTCATTCTTAACTGGTATATCATATTTTCCATTTCTATATTTCTGAATGACTTCTCTAGATTTATCTTCCATTTCAGTAACTTTATTTTCTCTGATAATGTTTAGCCATTCACTGAGATTCTTAAATTTTCATGTTTTACTTTTTATGTTCAAAAGCTCTATTTTAAGTCTCTACTTTTTATGTCTTTTAATATCATATGTATTTTATTCTTGCTTTTTTAGGTATTTCACAATGAATTGTTCCATAATCTCTGTTTTTTTTTTTTTACTCGATTACTTGAAACCATAGGGGCTAAGAAGATGTGGTTTCTGACTCTTGTTAATGCCCAGTTGTTTCCTTGTGTGCTTGGTGATGTGGATTATGAGAACGTCTTCAGCAGAAAAATGTGGGAATTAGAACTCTTATGTGGCCTGGGGTGAGAGCATGTTCTTCCCAGAACAGTTCTATGTGTGCCTCTGCACACATTCCGGGGGCAAATTAGCATAAGAAGTACATACTCGAATCCCAAACCCACTTACAGCACAGGCCTGCAATTACAAATGTCCTGGGGAGATGCAGCTGCTCCATCCAGAGCCCAGGTCAAGAAAGACAAAGTGTCTTGCTGTCTCTGTGCTGATTTTGATTTTTCTTCAAGTTCAACTTTTAGAGGCTTTCAAGGGTTCCAGTCTGGAGATGTCACTCAGTTCCTTGCCTCAGTCCCTGAGTTCCTGTTACAACCTGAGCCCCCAGGTCACACCACCAGAAGATGTACTCTCCCTTTCCCCCAAGGCCCAGTGCTCACGCACTCACCACTCTATTTTAAGTCTTCCCTTTGCTGCTGGTCCTTGGAGAATTTCCTTATGTTCTCACAATCATCATCATCATTAGCAACATAACATTTATTAAGCCCTTGTACCATGTGCAAGCTCTGCTCTAAATACTTTCCATGAAGTACCTCATTGAACCCTCATAGCAACACTGAGGCAGATGCTATAATTATCTCCATTTTGCAAATAATGAAATTGTGATTTTCTCTAAAGACCACACATTCTCCATTGGGGAAAAAAAAGAGTCCTAAAGATTTAGTTAATAATTGTATAGAAAGAGGAGGAGGAGGAGAAGATTATTCTACATAAAGGAAAATGCTTTTCCAAGGCTCACATAGCTAGTTCACATCGAAGTCAGAACCAGTACCCTCTGTCCTCGTTCTCAGTCCTGTGCCATGTTTCCCTGTAAGAAGTCTTCCTTTTATGAAATTGTACTTGTTTCTTACATTGTAGCCAAGATTTGATGTACTGAGGGAAATCTGAGAGAAAAACTATGGTATCCTTTTCGTAAAAGGTACCTGGGCTACTTTTTCCAGATCTCTATGTCGTTAGTGATCTTTCTAATTTACATTGGTGCTGGGAAGATATCAAAAGAGATTGTATCAACTGAACACATTATCAGAGGCTGGATGCTAAATTTTATCCACCAAGGAAGATGTTTCTTACAAATACAGATAAATAAGACCCTCAATGAAAAGTGTTAAGGTTGATATAGACTCTCTCCCTTAATGTGAGTTGTTTAGGGGAAAAAAATGATAATAATCTAGCTGCCGAAGTGTAGAAGTCTACTAAACAGCATCTGTCTTATGCTTTCAAGTTATGTTGCTGTTTCAACAGAGAATTATGGTTAAAAATTAAAAGCAGCGGGGAAACGTAGGATCTCTCCTTCTGCTGCCTTTTAATCCTGAGGGCTTCTCTCTTTTTGTTCTCAAGGAGGACTAGGCAGGGAAGGCAAAGTAGGGCAAGTCAGGAGGGGTAGAACAGGGGGTCCCCTGTCCTGAGGACATGGCAGGCTGCATACGGCAAGACAGTGCAGGAGGAGGTCTGAAATCGCAACCCTCTGAGTCTACAAGCCAGAGCATCAGCCAGCGTGGCTGGGTGACTTCACATCTCAGAAGACGATGATCACCTCTCTGTGCTGCTTTGCAGGGCTTGCTAGTCACAGCTGGCGAGGGTTCAGAGCCCCTAGGTAACCTTAGCCCTCCCCGAGCTGGCATAATGCCAGAAGACCATGCAACCCCTTCAGTGTTCCCCATTTGTGTAAAAATCACCATTCCTACCTCAATCCATTCCCATCTCAACACCTGTGTTGTTTGTTGTCTAATGACCCAGAACTCCAGCTCCAAATAAAGTACCCCAAGTTCAGCTACTGCCGTCAACTTTACCAATACAATATATGCTTTCCATCTGAAGTGTCTTTTTCTCTCTTTTTTTGCCACCAAACTACATAATTCAATTCTGACATTACAGCAGTCATTTTGATCAATGATCATTCATTTCCTTCATAAACCTGAGAGAGATATCCCCACCTACATTCTATGCACCCAAACTTCAAGCCTGAAGTGTGGTCTTTGGGAACTGGGGAAACATAGGAGGGGGTGAAAATAATCTATATCTTGACTATGGTGAGGACTATACAAGTATATGCAATTGTCCAGATTCATTGACTGGTCCGCCTAAGATGTGTGCATTCTAATGTTTGTAAGACATACCTGAACAATGTCCACTGAACACAGAAACAAACCCAAACTCCTGTGCTGGATGAGGGGTCCAGAGCACCGGATCCTCAGTGGATTCCCCAAGCTCCTTCTAAAAAGAGAAATGGGGTTTGGACTATGCAGAAGATGCTGAAATTAAAAATGTACTTTCTAGTAATAAATCAAAAATTATCTTGTTGAGCACCTACAATAACCAGGCACTGTGCCAGTTCCTACAGCCATAAAGAAAACTATCTCTGATACAAGTTTATAATATAATAAGGAAGACAGAAAAGTAGAGAGATTAAATTCAGTTAGTAAATAGAGGCAAGAGTATGGAGCTCAGAAGCACCAAACACAGACGAATGGCACAGAAGACTTTGCAAGGAGTCCATGCTGAGTTCTAAGGACCAGGAGGAGTCCTCCAGGGTCACTAGTCCAAGCAGCAATCAGAAGATACCTAGCAGGTGTGTGTTTTCGAGTGTCCAGCATCTTGAACTAGACACGGTTCTTGAAGATCAGGCCTCTTGACCCCAGAGAACTTGGATACCACATTCGGGCTGGAAGCTGATTGAGGAACTGAGGAATTATCCATGTATAAAGACGTTAAATATAGACTCTGATGCCTGTTATGTTCACTTGCTAAACAGAGCATGTGGGTAGAAGAGGTCTCCTTTCTTCAGGAGTTTGGTCTAATCTCAGTTCATTTGTTATGTCTGATTCTCCTGCTTACCGTCCAGAGGACTGTCTTTCTTGGTCAAAGACTCAATGCTTTATTACGAATATAAAGAAAATTCCTCCTTTTGTTAAAACTTCAGAAACTTTCTAATTACCTGTCTTTATTCAATACTTCAAAATCAATTTGTATATTTATCATGATGCTTGCTTCCTAAAGTTCTCTTCTCTTTTCATTCTGCTCTTTTTTAAAAAAGATCCTCTTTTTTCCCATGGCTTCACTTATCTATAAGTTCACCACTATTGATTATGTATCTCTCACCAAGATCTCTCTTCCTAGCTCCATTTGACCCAGTTTCTTATTGGGTCATAATAATCTTCTTAGCTTCATGATGACCTGGTTGTTTACTGGGTTATAATAATAGCAAACACTTATATATCACTTCCTCTGTGCCAGACACCATTCTAAGCACTTTGCAACTTTGCACGTATAATATTAACTCATTTCATCTTCACAGCAACCCTTTAAGGAAGGTGATATTATTGTACAGCATCCTCTTGGGTACCTTCCAGGCACCTCAAGCCCAGCATTGCAATCTGATGTCACAATCATTCCCCTAAAACCTGCAACTCAACCTTCTCTACTTTACATTTCATTAATTGACATCATCTTCCAACCAGATGCTCAAACGTGAAACCTAGAAATCATGTTTGACCTTTTCCACATTCAATCCCTACCTAAACACTAAACCTTTTTCCCTCCATTTTTTCTTAGGAGAAGTGGCATCATATAGCTAAAGGTTTTGCATCTTTACATACAGCTAAAGGTTTGGGCATCAGATAAAGGCTAACGTTTTCATCTTGAGTCAGACTGCTTAGAGTTGAATCTTGGATTCTGCCGCTTAAGAAGTTAACTTAAAATTTCAGAATCCCAGTTGACTGTGAGAATTAAATGAGTGTAAACATGGAATATGTTTACAACAGTGCTTGGGATGCACTAATGAAATATTTCTTCCTCTTTCTCAGTTTCCAGTTGGTGGACAATATATTACACTAAAACAAAGAACAAAACTAGCAACAAAGAACAAAGCAATTGGTGACATACAAACATGGGATTATGTCCGTTTTTTGCCACCCATTATGTGTGACTTGGACAAGTTGGGTAATCCACTGGCCCTGGTTTATCAAGTGAGCCTAATGCCACCCACCCACAGGGTCACCAGGGCCACCATGAGCAGTAAATAAGTGAAATGTGAAACTGGATGTAAATCCCTCCAACAACACCTGGCATACGAAGGACAGTAAATGTTACTTCTCTTCTCTCCCAATCGCCGCTCCTGTCCTCCCTCAGCCACTTCTAAGAAGAAAACAACCAGCTGCCAGAGCTGGGGCAGCGGGGCGTGAATGGAGAGAAGGGACAGGGGCCCCTGGCGGAGCTGTCAGCTTTGCCCTGAGCTCCAGGGTCCAGAGTCCCGGCAGGAGTCTGCCTCTGGCGCCCTGCTCTCTGGCTTTTTATCTTTTTTATTTTTCCTTTTTAAGACCTATCCAGCCTGCTTATAAATCATGATTTATATTTTAACTCTTTACCACCGATGTCCAATACTCACACTGCTGAAGCAGTATGTTCCCCAGCTCTGGCGTTCCCCTCACAGCAACTCTACTTTGCGCTCATCGAGGTTGAGTGTCTTTTTATTTCTTAAGGTAATGGTGTGTCGTCCGTGCCCTAGCCTAGAGGGTGAGGGCCTGGACGAGCACAGGGCTTGCTCACGCCGCCAGATGCAGGGCCCACCAGCCAAGGGACCAACTGCGGCTGGCAGGGCCCAGCGCAAAGTGGGAATGCAGGGCCCTGGTTCAAAACGTATTGAGCATTTCACAATGGCAGCAGCAGAGCATCACAGCTTGGGCCCTGTGCACCTGTGTGTGCCACACACCCGTAAAGCTGCCTGGTAGGGAAGACTTGGCCTCTTCCCCCAGGCTTCCCACTGCCTTCCCTGGGTGTTCCTAAGTAGCCCAAGGCCACCTCAGACACGGTTCAGTCTTGTCCCCCACCTGCCCAAATCAGATTATCAGGAGATTATCTAAAGAAGCAGAGTCCCTGACACCAGGCCTCCCATCTTGCTGTGCCCAGGGATCCGTGCAGTCTCAGAACCCCCAGTTATCAGACTTGGTTTCTCCAACTAGCTTTACTCTTCCTCTTTAAAATAAAAGATGGAGATGAGGAAGACTGTGCTGATTCTTAGAATTCAACATGGAGTGAGTTTTAATTTAGTTCCACACAAAGGGATTTCAATATAAATTTCCTGCTTAACTTTTAAAATCATCTCATCGGTAGCTACTGTTATAACTCCATTTTACAGATAAATTTACAAATTTGGAAAGATCAAGTATCCTATCCAAGATCTCACAGGGAGAAGGTGGCAGAGCTAGGATTAGAACCCACTCTCTCTAATTCCTGAGTGAGAAGAGAGTTTACAGAGTTTGGAGAGTTGCATATAGGAAGAACTGAAGACCGACAACCACAAGCGAACAGAGAAGAAGAAAAGAACTATATTCTTACAGGAAGATTAAATACTATTAAGATGTAACTTTCTAAGTGACTTTGTAGTTTTGACTTTTGTAGTTTTCCAAATAAAATATTAATTGTTTTATTTTGTTTTGTTGTAATGGCTCTCCAGGAAGAATGATGTTGATGTTTAGCCATAAGCAAGAACACCGTAAAATACAAAAATAATGGAGGGTAGGAGGAATAGCCCTGGCTATTTTAAAACATTCCACAAAACCACAATAATATAAACTGTGAGTCTGAGGCATAAGAACTGATAGATTGATGAATATAACAGAATAGATTTCCCAGAAACGCTTCTATCAAATATAAGAACTTTGTATATGAATATGACAATTTGAGATATCAGTTAGAAAGAAGGGAATATTCATAAATGATATAGCAACTATTGATTAACTATTAGTGAAAAATCTATACAGAGTCCAACTCTTGTATTATAGTTCAATTACAGACACCAAAATAAAATAGAAAGCCATTAAAACTAGAAGTATCGTTACAGTTAGGAGAAAGAAGTTCTGGTGTTTTATCATATAGGAAGGCGACTATAGTTCACAATAATGTTTTATGTATTTCAATATAGCTAAAAGAGAGTATTTTAGATACTCTCACCACAAAGAAATAATAAATATTTGAGGTAATGGATATGCTAATTACTCTGACTTGATCATTCCACAATGCATACATATATCATAATATCACTTTGTATCCCATAAATATATATGATTATTATTTGTTAATCAAAAAAAATTTTTACAACAGAGAAGTAAATATAAAATTTCTATATGGGGATTCTGAAGGGAAAGGTCTGTCTATGCCCAAAAGCAATGGCATAAATCATGGAGAAAAGATTGATAAATTTGACTACATTAAGATCAAATCTTTCTGCATGTCAAACATCATAAAATTTAAAAACAGTGATGTCAGCCAGATGGCAGAGGAGGAGTTTCCAGCTCTTGTTTCCTCACAGAAGTGCTGGTTGGAGCCACAATGCACACATGGCGATACCTGCTCAAGGGCTCTAAGGGGTCCAGATAGGAGACCATGGCGCCTGGGTGGAGCACGGAGCACAGAAATAAGAGAAGGTGCAGTGAAGCGGGTAGGAAGGACAGATGCATGGTGTCCATGTCACAGCTCCCCTGGCCACACAGGCCAGTGTGGAGAGAGAGCCTACATGAGCAAAGGAGCGTGAGTCCCTGACTTCTCAGCAGATCCCAGGACCCGTCCAGTGCCAGGGAACCCCAACTCCACACCCTCCCCCGCAGCCCCAGGCTCCAGGCTACCCCAGTGCCAGGCAGGTCTCCTTCGCCCCAGCCTCTGGGCTGAGCCCCACAGAACCAGCCCCCAGGCTCCCTTCAGCACCAGGCCAGCTCTAGCGACTCCAGATCCCAGGCCGGCCCTTGCACCCTCAGGCTCCAGCTGGTCCCTATGAATCCAAGACTCAGGATTAACCCTGAGGACTCAGGATCCAGGGCCACCCAAGCAGAGGCTGGTGTCCATCGAACCCAGATCTAAATTTGTCCTTATAGACTTAGTCTCCAGGCCTACCCCAGTGGCAGGCCAGCTCCTGTGACTCCAGGACATAGTACCACACCTGCAGATCCAAGCCCTAAGTCCTCCCACCCTCTGACCCAGGCACTACCCGCTCCTCGAGGACTGCAGCAGCAGGCCTGTGGACGCCAGCACCCAATACCGCCCGCCTTCTCCTTTCCCCATCACTCTCGTCAGCACACAGATATTCCACAATTCCGCTTATCTATTTTCAAAAACTGCTCAATGACATAGGAAATGCCCATGATATCTTTCCCAATGAAGTACATAACACCGAATAACATACTCAGGGTGATGCCACCATCCCCATCAACAGAAGCCCTTCCGGTCCACACCCCGTGGCTGAGGGCAGGGGCGGGGGGAAGGCTGCTTTCTCAGAGTCCACCGTGGCTACAGTTTTATCCAGCCACCCACTGGATTCTGTCCTGCTTCCTACTCAAACCTGGGATTCTGTCTCTTTGCTTTAATTCATGACTTTAGTGGTTTTCAAAGTGTGATACTCAGACAAGCACCACTAGCAGCAGCTGAGAAGTTGTAAGAAATGCAGATTCTCTGGCTTCACCCCAGACTCAGTGCATCAGAAACTCCAGCGGCGGGTGGAGCCCAGCAATCTAAGGTTTATGAGCCTTCCAGGTCATTCTGATGCACTACTCCAAAGCCTCCACACATCCAAGGCTGTGGTACGAAGGACATGTTTTGATAAAGGCATTTGTGAGTTACCTAAAAGGATCGCATCTCATGCCGCCCTGTAAACAACTTAAAGATGACTTATAGATTTCTTTTTCTAGAAATCCTTTTGCTCACCCTCTCTGACCATCAAGGACTGCCTGGACACTTCACTGGTTCCCTCTCCTCCAAGGCCTCCTTCCTTTTCCTTCTTCTTCACACTCCTTAGTCCTGGGGAATGGAAGCAACACCTCCAGTTGTCTCGTAGAGCAGTTTGACTGCACAGGCCTTTGCTGTCTTTTCTCTTCCCAGCATTTGGACCCTCAAGACAGTCTCCCAGCTAAAGGCAAACAGTCCTTAAGAAGAGGCATTCTGCTGTTCACTGCTAAGATTTATCTTAGCATATAGTTGTGTGTGTATTTATAAATGTGTGTGTGTGTATATATGTACAGTATATACACACACTATAGATAGATAGAAATCATCACTTGTATACACAGGTATGTATCAATAAAACAAAATGTGGACAGTTATTCATGACTGGTGGGTAATAGATGGCTTTTGTCATTGTTCTCTGCTCCTCCTCTTCCTCCTTCTTCTTCATATTTTCCAAATTTTATGCAGTAGATATATTTTACTTGTATGACAGAAACAAGTGAAGATTGAAAAAAAACAAGGAAAATAAGAATAAAAAAGAAGGAAGGAAGAAAAAAGGAAAGAAAAGAAAAGTGAGGTAAACTAGCTTTTTTGTGGCATTTTGGGCATTGAGGTCTGACTGCAGTGAATTTCCTTGGAGTGGCAGAGAGGGGGCCCGGTTGGTCAGGGTGGAAGTTAAGGCCCGTCCATGGCAGGGCACATGTCCCTGAGTACTCCGTCTCATCCTCTGTTGCTGTCACCAACTGCCTCATTAGAAAATTATAAGGGATGTAGTCTCTCTTTGCATGGGAAAGCAAGGATTCATGCCACACACTGGGTGTGTGATTATAAAGAAATGCAAATTTGTAGATCAACAAAATAGAAAATAGTTAAGTCCATGTTCTAAATATAAACTGCACAATGTCATATACAAGTAAAAGAGAGAGAAAGAAAAGATAACACGCCGGCAAAGTACAAAAGGGTATTGCTGTCACTAGCTGTGACTAAGTTCTGTTTCCAAACATTTATTTTGTTGTCCTCCCCTATCCACATGGTTCAGCCTGGCTGTCCCTGGTTATCCTCTGCTAATAAGTGAAGTCCAAATGTTAAATGCTTCATTAACACTCCTGCCACCAGGAGCAATTGTGTGGCAAGTTATTTTCTTAACTTCTCTGGGCTCAATTCATTCTTTTCTAATGTTTGGTGAACTAGTGCCTGAAAAACTTTCCTCTTTTCCTTCTAGTATGTTTTCCTTTTCTCTTTTATCTCTGCAAAAATATGTTTCATACTACCAGTAGGCAACCTTGTCCTTTTTCCTTTGTGTTTCAGGACTTACTCAGACTAGCTCCTCTTATTTTAGAATCAAATTAACATGGCACGTCATAGGATAAACAAGTGCACCATCAGGAGCAGCACAAATGTAAGGCATGTGTCTAGTTCTTCATGTAGAGTTGTTCTTCTCTGGTCCACTCTAGTCCACCTTCACCCTATGTTGTCCAAGATACATTTGCTAGCACGTTGCTCCTGTCCCTTTACAGGGGCATGCCCAACCTCCACAATCTTTGTTATTTCCCATGGCTAAAAAACAAGGTTTGAGTTGGTGCTATTTTACCCCATACATGCTTGTTGATATCTATTGAAATAGGTGCCTTAGTTTTGTAAACAGAAGCAGTTTTAGAATCACACTTGCCAAACAAATGTTCTTCTAACAATATAAAGAAATGATATTTATTAATATTTATGCATAAAACTATGCTGATGCTTCAGGAATATTCATAACGACAAACATGAGGACCTTATGATATAAAACACAGAAAAGGATGATTAGTAGGTTTGTGGTTTTAGGGGGGGGACAGGACACTCCCAGACACAGTGGCTTAAATATGATAGAGTTTTATTTTTCCCTCACCTGACAGTTTATAAATAGGTGGGCTAGGGCTGCTCAGAGCTTGTGTCATTCCCGATACTTGATCTCTTGAGTGCTCCAATTAGGCACACCTTGTTTCATTGTTCTTCACTTGATAGTGCTTTGCAGATATTGGGCTCTTTACAAATTGAAGGTTTATGGCAACGCAGGCTGGAGCAAGTATATATGCACCATTTTTCCAACATCGAGTGCTCTCTCCATGTCTCTGTGTCACATTTTGGTAATTTTCTCAATATTTCAAACTTTTTCATTATTGTGATATCTGTCACGGTGATCCGTGATCAGTGATCTTTGATGTTATTATTGCAATTATTTTGGAGTGCCACAAGCCATGCCTGTAAGACAGAAGACTTAATTGATAAATGTGTGTGTTCTGACTGATCCACAGACGGGTCTTTGCCCATCTCTCTTTCTCATGGGTCCTCCCTATTCCCTGAGACATAATGATATTGAAATTAGGCCAATTACTAATCCTACAATGGCCTTTAAGTATTCAAGTGAAAGGAAGAGCTGCACATCTCTCACTTTAAATCAGAATCTAGAAGTGATTAAGCTTAGTGAGGAAGGCGTGTTGAAAGCTGAGATAGACTGAAAGATAAATTTCTTGTGCCAAACAATTAGCAAAGTTGTAAATGCAAAGCAAAAGCTCTTGAAGGAAACTGAAAGTGCTACTCAGCGAACACATGAATGATAAGAAAGTAAGACAGCCTTATTGCTGATGTGGAGAAAGTTTGAGTGGTCTGGATAGCGGATCAAACCAACCACACAATCGCTTAAGCCAAAGCCTAATCCAGAGAAAGGCCCTAATTCTCTTCAATTCCACAAAGGCTGAGAGAAGTGAGGAAGCTGCAGAGAAAGAGTTTGAAGCTAGCAGAAGTTGACTTATGAGATTTAAGCAAAGAAGCCATCTCTGTGACATAAAAGTGCAAGGTGAAGTAACAAGTGCTGATGTAGAAGCTGCAGCAAGCTATCCAGGAGATTAAGCTAAGATAATTGACTAAGGTGGCTACAATAAACAACATATTTTTGATGTAGACACAACAGAGTTATATTGGAAGGAGATGCTACCTGGATGTTCATAGCTCAAGGGGAAAAGTCAATGACTATATTCAAAGCTTCAAAACTCAGGCTGACTGTCTTGTTAAGGACTGATGCAATTAGTGACATTAAGTTGAAGCCATTGCCAATTTACCATTCTGAAAATCCTAGGGCCCTTAAGAATTAATTACACTAAATATACTCTGCTTGTGCTCCATAAATGGAGAAAAACAAAGCCTGGATTATAGCACATCTGTACACACTGTGGTTTACTGAATATTTTAAGCCCACTGTTGAGACCTACTAAGATTCCTTTCAAAATATTACTGCCCATTGCTTGGTAAGAACAGTTTTTCTTTTTTTTAATATTACTGTCCATTGACAATGCACCTGGTTTCCTAAGAGTTCTGATGGAGATGTACAAGGAGCTCGATTAATGTTGCTTATATATCTGCCAATGCAAGATCCATTCTGCAGCCCATGTATTGAGGAGTGACTTCAACTTTCAAGTCTTATTATTTAAGAAATACATTTTGTAAGGCTATAGCTGTCACACATGGTAATTCCTCTGATGAAGCTAGGATAATTAAATGGAAAAACTCCTGGAAAGAATTCACCATTTTAGATACCATTAAGACCATTCATAATTCATGGGAAGAGGTCAAAATATCAACATTAACAAGAGTTTGGAAATTTATTCCAAGCCTCATGGATCATGGATGACTTTAAAGGGTTTAAGACTTCAGTGGAAGAAGTAACTGCCAATGTGGTGGAAATAGCAAGGGAACTAAAATTAAAAGTGAGCCCTGAACATGTGACTGAATTGCTTCAATCTCATGATAAAACTTGAACAGATGAAGAGTTGCTTCTCATGGATGAGCAAAGAAAGTAGTTTCTTGAGATGGAATCTACTCCTGGTGAAGGTCCTGTGAACATAGTTGTAATAACAACAAAATGATTATTCATAACAACAAAAAGATTAATTAATTGTAATTAATAATAACAAAAAGATTATTGCATACTCTTAGTTTACAAAGCAGCAACAAGGTTTGAGAGGACTAACTCCAATTCTGAAAGAAGTTCTACTGTGGGTAAAACACTACCAAATAGCATTGCATGCTACAGAAGATATTCTGTGAAAGGAAATGTCAATTGATGTGACAAACTTCATTGTTGTTTTACTATAAGAAATTACTACAACCACCTGAACCTTCAGCAGCCACCACCCTGATCTGTCAGCAGCTATCAGCATTGAGGCAAGACTCTTCACCAGCAAAAAGATAATGACTTAATGAAAGTTCAGATGATCATTAGCATATTGCAGCAATAAATTATTTTTAATTAAAATATGCACATTATTCTCTCAAACATCTCTATTTCACAATTAATAGACTACAGTATAGTGTAAATATAACTTTTATTTGCACTGGGAAATCAAAAAATTTATGCAATTTGCTTTATTCCTATATTCACTGTATTGCAGTAGTCTAGAACACAATGAATAATATCTTGAGGCACACCTGTATCACAAATTCCTGGTTAGCAAGGAGGAAAGAAGAACCAGATGCCTCCTTTGCTCTTATGCCATTGGCTCAAATTAAGTCACATGACCAAGCCTACTGCAAGAAATCTGGGAAATGTAGTCTACATGTGCATAGCTGGATGCCCTGTTACAACTGGAGATAGGAAGAAGTGGTTTTTATTACTGAAAGAAACAAATGAAAAATGGTTTCTGGGAGGCTGTATTAGTTTGCTAGGGGTGTTGTAAAAAATTGCCACAAATTCGGTGGCTTAAAACAATCGAAATTTATTCTGTCACTGTTCTGGAAAATGAAAGTCCAAAATCAAGGTGCCAGCAGGGTTGGTTCCTTTTGGAGGCTGTGAAAGAGAGTGTGCTACAACTTTTTTCCTAGTTCCTGGTGGTTATGAGCAATCCTTGGTGTTCCTTGGCTTGTAGACACATCAGTCTAATCTCTGCCTCTGTCTTCATATGATACTGTCCTCTCTGTGTGTCTGTATCCAAGTTTTCCTCTCTTTCTCTTCTAAAGGTTCTAATTACTAGATTTGGGAACCACTCTAATCCAGTGTGACTACATGTATTAGTTTGTTAGGGCTACCGTAACAAAGTACCGCAGACTAGGTGGCCTACACAACATAAATTTATTTTTTCACAGTTATGAAGGCTGGAAGTTCAAGATCAAGTTGTCGAATGTTTGGCTTCTTCTGAAGCCTTTCTTCCTGGCTTATAGACAGCTGCCTTCTCACTGTGCCCACACATGGTCTTTCCTTTGTGATAGCAAATATCTGGTATGTCTTTGTGTGTCCAAATTTTCTCTTCTTATAAGGACACAAGTCATGTTGGAGTAGGATCCACCTTAGTGGCTTCATTTTAACTTAGTCATCTTTTAAAAACCCTATCTCCAAATATAGTCACTTTCAGAGGTACTGAGGATTTGAGCTTAAACATGAATTTTGTGGAGACAAAATTGAGCTCATAATACTGCATCTTAACTTGCTCACATCTGCAAAGACCATATTTCCAAATAAGGTCACACTAACAGGCAGCAGGGGTTAGGACTTGAATGTATGTATTTTTGGGGAGGGGAGGGAGACACAATTAACCCTACTACAGAGGCTATTAGATGCTTTCTGCATGTTGTTTCACAAGTAAATACAACTTTTCTGAAGATTAGGTTCATACCAGGGAAAGAGGCAATGCAAAGAGGGAGGCAGTTACACAGCTGCCATTCCTACATACAACAAGATTGAAGCAGGGAAATCATGAATTCCTTGTGCAATGAATCCAGCCATACTTCCCAAAGGCAAGGCAGTTTGCAGAGGTTGGGGAAAACCTACGTCAAAGGTGGATATGGGACAAATAGGTGGATTTTTTTTTTTTTTTTAGCATTTCAGTCTATTTCCTCCACCAGTCACTGTTTAGTATTTTAATGTATATGTTTAACAGTTTTAAGGTATAACTGAGGTATAATAAACTGCACATATTTTAAGTGTACAATTTGTTAAGTTTTGACATATGTGTACACTTGTGAAATCATTGCTACAATTAAGATAGTGAACACATCCACCAACAATAAAGTATCCTTTTGCCTTTTTGTAATCCCCCCTTCTTATCAGCACCCTCTCCTCCTTCCCCATACCCCATGCAGCGGCTCATCTCCTTTCTGTCACCATAAATTAGTTTGCATTTTCTAGAATTTCTTGTATTTGGAATCACACAGTATGTACTTACTTTTGTCTGGCTTCCCTCACTCAGCATAATTATTTTGAGATTTATTCATATTGTTGCATTTATCAATAGTTCGTTCCTTTTTATTGCTGAGCGGTATTCCCCAGTGTGCACATACCACAATGTGCTATGTATTCACTGATTGATGCACATCTGAATTGCTCCCAGTTTTGGGTTAGTAAAAATCAAGCTGCTCTTAGCATTCATAAACCCATATTTGTGTGGTGTCTTAGTCCTTTCAGGCTGCTATAACAAAATGCCATATACTGTGTGGTTTATAAACAACAGAAATTTATTTCTTATAGTTGGCTGCGATATCTAAGATCAAGGTGCCAGTAGATTTGGTGTCTAGGGAGGACTCACTTTCTGGTTCACAGATGGCACTTTCTAACCATGTTTCATATGGTGGAAATGTTAAACAAGCTACCTTGGCCTCTTTTATAAGGACACTAATCCCATTCATGGGGACTCCACCCCTTATGACCTAATCAGTTCCCCAAATGCCCCATCTGTTCTAACACGATCACCTTGAGAGTTAGGGTTTCAACATATGAATTTGAGGTGGACACAAACCATCAGAACATAGTATATGATCATATGGTTTTATTTCTCTTGTTAAATACCTAGGTTGGAGTAGCTGGGTAATATAGTAGGTGTATTTAGCTTTTTAAGAAACTGCCAAACTGTTTTATGAAATGGTTGTACCAGGTTACATTTCCATTAGCAGTACATGAGAGTTTAAGTTCCAACATAGACTCTCCAACACTTGGAATTTTAATTATAACAATTTTAATGGGTGTGCAGTGGTATGTCGTTGTGGTTTTAATTTGCACTTTCTTGATGACTAATAATTTTCAGCACTTTTTGTGTGCATATTTCCATCTGTATGTCTTCTATGGTGAAGTATTTGTTCAAATATTTTCGGAATTTTTATTCTTTTAAAAAATTTCTTACTATTGATATTTGAAAGTTCTTTATACATTCTAAACACAAGTCATTTATCAGATGTATGATTTGAAATATTTTTTCCAGTTTGCAACTGATCTTTTCTTTTTTCTGACAGTATCCTTTGAAGAGCAGAAATTCTAAATTTTGTTGAAGTCCAACTTATCAATTTTTTTCTTTTATAGTTTATGGATTTGTGTCCTATTTAAGAAATCATTGCTCAACCCAAGATCATAAAGATTTTTTTCTATTATATTTTCTAGACAGTTTTTACGTGTCTTTGATCCATTTTGAATTGATTTTTGTTTATGGAAAAGAGCATGGATTGAAACACTTTTAAAAAAATATGGACATCCAATTGTTCCAGTGCCATTTATAGAAAAGACTATCTTTTCCCTACTGAACTGCTTTGCTGTCTTTATCAAAATCAGTTGTCCTTGTCAGTGTGGGTCCATTTCTGGACTCCGTTTTGTTCCACTTATCTATTTTTCTATGTTTATGCTAATACTACACTGTTGATTACTGTAGTTGTAAACAAACTCATTAAATCAAATAGTGTTACACCTTCAGCTTTTGTTTTCTTTTTTCAAAGTTCTATGGATTATTCTGTGTCTTTTACATTTCTGTATGGATTTTAAAATCAGCTTGTCAATTTCTGCTAAAAATATCTATTGGTATTTGGATTGGAATTGAATCTACAGATGAGTTTGGAGAAAATGACATTTTAACAATATTAGTGTTATGATTGGTTAGCTCAGTATTCCTCTCTATTTGCCTAGGTCTTCTTTAACTTCTTTCAGTGCTACTTTGTAGTCTTCAATGTACAAGCCATGGATAGTGCTTGTTGAAGTTACCACCAAGTATTTAAATGTTCAATGACTTTTTGAATGGCATTTTTTAAAATTTCAATTTCACATTGTTCAGTGCTAGTACAGAGAAATACAATTGATTTTTACCTAAAATTTTTTATCTTGTAACAGTGCTACACTCATTAGTGCTAGTAGTTTTTATAGATTACAACAGATATCCTATGATGCCAATTGTGTAATCTACAAATGACTGTCTTGCTTCTTCCTTTCCAATGCAGATGCCTTTCATTTCTTCTTCTTGCCTTATTACATTAGCTAGAACCTCAGTACAGCATTAAATAGAAGTCATGTGAATGGATAGCCTTGTCCTGGCCTTCATTGTACAGGAAAAGCATCAGTCTTTTATCTGTAGATACGCTGATAATTGTAGGTTTTTCTTACATCCTCTTTATCAGATTGAGGAAGTTTTCATACTTCGCCGAGAGGTTTTATTTTTTATTTTTTTAAAAACTTCAAGAATGGATGTTAGAGTTTGTCAAGTGCTTTCTTCTTTATCCATTGAGATAATCAAATGATCTTCTCATTTTAATTTGTTAATATGGTAAATTACATTAATTGATTTTTTTAATGTTAAAGTAACCTTATATTTTGGGAATAAAACTTGCATGGTCCTGATGTATACTTTTTATATATTTTTAGATTCAGTTTACTAAAACTATGTTCAGAATTTTTGCATCTATGTTCATGAGGGATATTGGTCTGTAGTTTTAATTTTTTGTAATGTCTTTTTATCAGTTCTGTTGTTTACAGATAATACTGACCTGATAGAATGAACTCAAAATTATTCTTTCCTCTTCAATTTTCAGGAAGAGTTTGTGTATAATTTATATTATTTCTTTTCCAAATGTTTGGTAGAATTTACCATTGAAGCCATCTGAGCTTACAAGCTTTTTGTTTGTTTGTTTGTTTGTTTTGTGGGAGGGTTTTTATCCACAAATTCATTTTATATTGTATCTTGCCTTTAAGATTTGTTAGGTGAGATCAGAAAAATGTTTACCATTAGGCTCCACCACTGACATAAGATACTCATGAGGGCCCTACTCAATGCCTCACAAATAATTTGGTTTTCTACTCTGTCTGGTAGAAACAGGCAATATTCCTGGCCCTGTGTGAATGTGGGGAACTGTTCCCTCCAATCCTCTGGGAAGGTTCTTTGCGTAGCTTTGGGGGGTTTATCACACACATGCACTCATCAGTGCTCTACTGAATACACAAGGGGACCCTATGCAGACCTCTGGAATTCTCTTTCTGTGCAGGTGGCTCCTCCCTGGTGCTCTATTCTGAGAACAGTAATTGTCTTGAACTTCATGGACTCTCAGCTGCTCACTCAATTCAGGGAAGCCTTAGAGCTCCACCTAATCACCCCTCCCTGTATCAGGCCTGGAAATGCTCTCCAGGAAGTGAGCTGGGACAACCCGTGAGCTGGGACAACCACAGGACCCACCTCACCTGCTTTCCCTCTCCCAGGAATGACTGCGCTTCATTGCCTGACGTCCAGTCTCCTGACAACCTCTGATCCATGTGTTTTGTCTCTCTCTCGTTGTTGTTCTTGTTGTTGTTTTGGCGAGAAGGTAACCAGGTCCCTGTTATTCCTTCTTGGCCAGAACTGGAAGTCCAGCGTTTTTTATCTCGAATCTAAGTGAAATCGTGCATAAATCCTCCAAGTTTGGCCGTGCCAAATCCACAATGTCAGAGAGAATGTTTGGGGACAGGAGTGAGGATAGAGCTCCTAATAACCCACAGCAGTGAAAGGCAGAGGAAGCATAGGAAGGTCACAGGGAGGGTGCCCACAACAGAGGCAGGAGGCCCTGTAGCCTCCTGCAGGCCCAGTGCGGTCGAGGGAACAGGGCCTCAGGAGGCCGAGTAGGAGAAGTGATGAGTTTCAGAATGGTCCTCTGGGTGATGTAGGAACTCGACAACAAGCCATTTTATGCTCGTGATTCCAAGCTAAACGTGCTACTTATTTGCTAAGTATGGAGGCATTTATGAAGGCCAAGGGGACCCTGCTTATTTTAAGCATCCTGTTGTGCTCCATCAGTGGTAATGGAGGCTGAGCAGCCAAGTCATCAGGCATTACATCTACGGGGAAATTCGCTCTCCAGGATCTAAGTGGAAAAGGAACAACAGCTTCAACTTTAGGCGAAACTCACAAGGGTGCAAGTTGAAGATAATTGGAAATTACTTTGGTCTGACTGTGCCCAGATGGTGGACTTCCTTTGCTGCAAGGTGACACTGATGTCTGTGCTCACCATGCGTGTATTTTTCCTGTACGATGCCTTGAAAACTTTTGTGGGAGGAAACATAAGCCCACCACCCTGGTGTTTCAGGGGTGTTTTCTTAGAGCAAAAAAACACCATGATCCAAAAACAGAGATAATCAACACAGGCTACTGACACTACTGTTTCACTTGATGTGTTTTTAGAAAGGCAATTGAGAAGTTAATGATTACTGTGTGCCTACATTGTTTCAGGTAGTGTGCTAGGTGCTTGACATAGGCTGTTGCTTGTAATTCTCATAACAAGCATGTATGACAACATGACCTCAAATTTATGAAGAATGAAATGGAGACTGAGAGGGGCCATGCACCTTGTTAGATGTAGTGTGTTTACCTTCCAATCCTCAGATCTTTGATTATGCTGCCTGGAGAATCCTTACCTTTGGACAGGTCTAAACCTAGTTTATTCTGTGAGGCAGCTCTGGAAAACAGATAGCTCTTGGACTTTGGAATCTGACTCACATAATTGGGAAGACTGGCTCTACCTGGAAAAGTCATTCTTCATTCGCTCAACAATGTATACTGTAGGTAATGAAGGAGGCAGGAGAATAAATCAGACTAGATTCTTATTCCTTATTGGGAGTAATGTAGATGCTGGCAATCCAGTGATGGTAGCAAGTTTAAGATTCAAAACCACCTTTGCCCGCCATCTAGGCTTGAAGTTCCTCCCACACATTTCAGCATCCCAGCACAGCTGAGCAGCATGTTGACTGCATTAGGCTAATGCACTATTCTGACTCTGGAGGCAGTATATTATAGTGGTTAAAAGTGTGGCCTGTGAAACTGAGTTCACGTCCCGTCTCTACTACTTATTATCTGTAAGATTTTGGGTAAATTACTTAACCGCTCTCTGCCTCGATTTTCTCATTGATAAAATGAAGGTGGTAATAAGTACCTACCTGATGGGTTTTTATGAGGGTTAAATGAGGAGAGCAGTTACATGAATGTTTGGTCCATGGTAAGTACCCAAATTATTACTATTATTATCATCTTTTCTTTCCTCATTTGAATCTAGAAATACTTTCTTATTTAGAGTTAATGGGAATTGTCTTGCTTTCCCATTAAAAAATCATTGTACATTAAACCAATGTTTTAGTACTAGAAAGAACAATAGAAAAAATCTTTTAAAATACCTAATATTGTTGCCCCTCCAGAGAAACCTCCTGCCACATTAGAATAAGTGACCCGAGGAAACCAGGGTAACTCAGCTAATTAGCAGCAGTATTATCATTACTGGAACCCAGGAGACTATAGGATTTCTCTTTCCTTTATGTTATGACGCTACCCTTGTTCTTCTCAGATTTCATCTTAGCACAATTGCATTGGTTTCAAAAAGTCATGGGGTAGACTCCTGATTCCTCTAGTTCCTGGCTGAATAGCCTCATACAAGTTACTGAAACTTTCAGAGCTTCGGTTTTCTTATCTGTAACATGTGGATAAAAACGCCTCTTTCAGTAGGTTTTTGTGATCACAAATGAGATAATGTTTATAATAGATTTAGCACATCAGCCAGCAACATAAGTACTTAATAAATGTTAAATATGTGTAATGACTAAGAGCACTGGCTTTCAAGTCAAATATGTATGGATTTGAGTCTTACCTCCATTTGCCAAAGAATCATATGACTTTGGTCAGGTTACTTAACTTCACTAAACCCCATCTCCATCTTTTAATGTGTACATTAAGGATTGCATTGCTTATCTCTCAGGGTTGATATGAGGATTAAAGAAAATCATTCTTATAAGGCATCAAGCACAATGCCTGGCATTCAGTTAATGTCTAATAAATAATAACACAGACAAGTAAAATTATAATTATTCTTTCATTCATCTGATCTGTAATGTGTCAATACCGTTAAGTGCTTAAGTAATATTCTGCAAGGTTCTAGACATGCAAACCAGCTTGCTATCCTCAGGGGAATTTTTCTCCCAAACCTCAATCAGTAAGAATGAATTGTTTGGGCTGCAAAATGACAGGTTGTGTATTTCCTGACTGCCAAAAGGAAACCTTTGGTGAGATTCTTTTCATATGGACTCATAACTATGCAGCAACTTTCCAAGGTCACTCTTCAAGCACAGAAATAATGGAATCCATGTTTTCATTTAGAAACATGCAGAGCTCAAGATCTTGGCTAATCTCTACAGAGAGTGAAGGAGGAAGATGAGGGATACTCGACCAATGAGAGTAAATATGCTCTTGGTATTTTGTTTTCTGCTTTCTAATAGATCCCGGTGATGGAGAGGACCATGGTGACAATCACGGTGAGACGCTTGACTCATCTAGTGTAGCTTCAGCACACTTGGAGGGAGCTCCAGGGCACTGGAGAAATGACAGTCACATCCAGGGTGAATAAGTTCTAAACGAGGGCACTGCATGGACACCTGAGCTGTTTCTTCTCTCCCACTATGATTTGCTGGCCTGAAATACCAGGTCTTTACCTACTGTTGGAATCACACAAACACAACATCTACAGTGTGTATCTTTAATCTCTGATTGTCCCAATGAGGAAATGATGACCCAGAGACATTAAGTGAAAGAGCTATAGTCTCTCAGCTGGGACAAGATTCCAACTCTGGCCATGACTTACATGATTGCTTTCTTATAATTTCAGCATTTAGCATGTTTTTACTACTTCCTAATTTTTCATAGGAGGAATGGCTATGCCCAGAGAGGTTAAATAGCATGCTATGCAGGGCCACATGGTCACTTACTGGCTAATCTGAGGCTGAGATCCACTTCTCCTGGTCCTCACTTTGTGGTTCTTCCCACTACACAATGGCAATACAAAAATCCTCTTTTCAGAGTCTAGCCATTAAAAGTTAGGAAGCATTATCTTCTGCCATTCACATTATCCAGTGGTGTTTTAAGCTTGTTTGCCATGGCAACCATCAACACATTAAGCCCCTGAAAGCAGAGCAGGGAAGGCGCCTGCAGCTCTGCTGTTGTTCCTAGGATGGATGGAATAGAGCAGCACTGGGGACCAGTGACCACCAATCCTCCTCCTCTCAGGTGGCTGGATTCTGCAGCAGCTGGGCCCGAATTCAGTCTTCTCCATGGAGGCTTTGCTGTACGGCATCCACTCCATGATGGGTTCACATTAAACACACAGCAAGTAAAAACAGGAATAAAGATGGTAGCTTATAGAAGACCATCCCTTCCTTTTTTCCATCTTTCTTTTCTTTCTTTTTCGCAAAGGGTAAGAGAGTTCTAAAATCCATGTCCAGTATATTTCAGCCAAGCAGATAAACTCAATCCATCATACCCCAATCCTCTAAGAGACCAGACGCTGGACTTAATGAGAATTGTAATATAAATACATCCAGATAGTTTGCTTGTTGTCTCTCTCCTCCTTTATCTCATTACCATCCTCTAATATATTTAGCAAAAGAGATATGAGTGTGAGTGTGTATGAGAAAGAAAAGGGAAGGAGAGAGAGTGATGAGGACATTGAGAATATCTGCTAAAGACACACAGTGTTGAAGGTGGTTTGCTGTTTCTTGACCTCCAGGTGGTGGAGTTCAGGCAGGGCGGGGGAGCTGGCTGGGCAGCGGTAGCAGCAGCTAGAAGGCCTAAGGGCCAATGCAATTTCTTTTAACCAAATAAAGAATTCATGGTCATTTGTGATGCTTCAAAATAGTTTGCCAGTTGGACATCACTTAATTAGGCAGTGCATCTTTTAAAGAGGTCATTTAGAACAAGTCAGAGGAGGGAAGGACTACACTTTTTACAAACCAATACTCTGTTTAGCAATAAGTAGACAAGTATGCTAGAAGCGGTGGGTGCCGGTATGTGGGCCACGGCTTTGTTCTCCTGTCCAGATGTCGTGCCAGCTGCAGGGTGGCCAGGGAGCCCATGGACCTCACCTTCCCTACTTGTCTGATATGTAGCTAGAGGTTTCTCTCTTTGGTTGCCCATCTGGCTCCTGGCACCAGGAAGTAAAATTATTATTATTTTTTCCAAATGAGAGGCTTTGAATCACAGCTGTTAATTACCAGATGATTATTAAAAACACATATTGCCTACTGAGGTTTGATAAGACAACTCACGCGTGCTGTCTGGCCCTACTCTTGGGGGCTCTCAGCCTTATCCCGTGTTCACGTGTCTTCAAAGAACATAATGTGGTTTTACTACACGTATAGGCAAGTGCAAATCAGAAGGGTAGTGAAGAGAGTCCAGGACATCATTTAAAGTAATAGAGCACATTCCAGAATCTCACATCACTTATCCTAGCCCTGTGCCGGGTTCAGACTATCTCCATTTGGGGTCCTCTCAAACAGCCGCAGCCCCTCCGATGGTGCTCACTGAGGCCTGCTGTGCCCCAGCAATGCCCAAGAAAAAGAAAGAAAGAAAAGGCCGGGCAGAAGGGCACCAATAAATTATAGATCTCAGCTGTCATGCTGGGTCGATGGAACTGGGGTGAGGGACAGATGGAGGCTGCCTGAGCAGGCACAGCCTGGGGCTGGGGAGAGCAGCCAGGGAGAGGCAGATTCTTTGCACGTCAAGGGAAATGACTGGAAATTATGGTTGGGCCAGGAAGAGGAAGCAGGCATGGAGCTTGAACTCTGTGTTGGAAAGGCTGGAAGGAGAAGCTCCAGGTGTCCTAGGCCGTGGCATAGGTTTTCTGTCTGGGATCCCAAGTCCAAGGGACAAAAAGGTCAGACCTATAATCAAAGAGTATCTTGTCCTCTCTAAATTCTCAACATGACATTAGGCACAGTGGGGAAAACGGACATCAAAGATGGGGTATCTCTTTTCATGGAGTTTACAACCAAGTTTTCAACAAAGGCTATGATGGATGGTGTCACTTGCAAACAAGGGAGAACAGAAAAATCAGGGCTAGATTTATGCACTCAGAACATTTATTGACCACTTATCATGGCATGGTCAAGTACTGTATCAATGATCAAAATAGGAAAACAAAATCTTTAATCTTGTTGAGCATATATTCATTCTAATAGACAATATAAAATTTGAAGAAGTAAAATATGTACGATGTTATATGCAATGCTATGGAGAAAAACATCACCAGGCAGAGAACGGTAGCCTTGGTGTCGGTCAGCCCAGTCACAAGTCATATGACCAAGGCAGCCTCCAGAGAAGAAACGGCTTGCAGGAGGTGAGGCAGGAGCCAGGCAGATGTCTTGGGAGGAGCATCCCAGGCAGAAGGGGCAGCCACCAACAGCAGTGTTGAGACAGGAGCAAGCCTTGTGCTTTCTAGAATCACCAAGAAAGCCACAGTGACTGGAGTGAAGTGAGTGACAGGGACAGTGGTGGGCCAGGGGGGTAGGGTCAGAGAGGTCAAAGGGGAACCAATGCACATGTGGGGCCTGGAAAGCCATCACAGCTCCTGCATTCTTAGCTGTATTGGGAGTGAGAAGAGAGGCACCTGCATGACGCTGAGCTGAAGGGAGTGTGGTCTGACTCCCCTTCTAACAGGTGCCTCTGTCCCCAGATCTCAGACTTACTTGTGTCAGAATCCCCGGGAGAGCTGTTGAGACACAGTTGCTGAGCTCCGGCTCCAGCTTCAGTGGGGCCAGGGAGGGCCCGAGAACCTACCTTATTAACAAGTCCCAGCTGCTGCTGTGCTGCTACTTGTCTTGGGGACCACACTTCAACAATTGCTCTGAGAGAAACAATAAAAAGCAAGGTGGGGTAAAGTGTCCAGAAGGCCTTCCTAGAGGGAGAAGATTGATTTTTAACCCCTCATTTTGGACTGGAAAAGGCAGACCCATTAAAGAAAAAAGGCATTATGTGAGCAAATACAGACTGTAGTGTCTTTCCCTCTCCCATTCTACTTGCTGCTGCAGAGAATGTATGGTGGCTTTGGACAGTAGGTGGAGAGGTTTATACAACATCTATCTACACAGTTGTCTAGCTAGAGATCTCTCTAGAGACCTTACCTTTGTTGTGGCAGGTTCTAGCCCCCCTCCCCCAATGCACCTTTTCAAGGCTCACCTTTTCATATTATACTTAAAAGACAAGAGAGGTCTCACAAACCAATGTCTGCCCTTGGTCAACCCCTCATTCCACTTATTAGCTCCGTCTCCCAGCACCACTCATGCTTAGAGCCTGTGGCCACCGCCCTCTGTTGGCAACACATTTTCTTTGCAAGACACCAACCTTTCACTCTATTGTCCAAACTAGCCCTAACCCAAGGCTGTGGGAGTGACAGGCTTTTCCTGAAGGCTTGTTGGTTCTGAAGAGTGACAGCACAGCATGGAACAGAAAACAGCTTAAAATTGGATACCAACCACCACAGCCCTAAACATTCCTCAGCCATCCACGACTCCAGGGACTTCTTGTTGGCTATTTTTCCCATGTCTCCGCCTCCTGCCTGGTAACTGGGCTCATTCCTCTCCCCCAAGAACTCACCAACCCCTTGCTCTTAAAGCTGGTTCCCTTGTCCATGTTTGGGGATGACCCCAGCCTCTCTTATACTGTCACGCAGAGCAGCGTAGCTTTCTGCTGCCGCCTCACTCTTCCCCAGCCTATACCCTTTAGGGCTTTGCATTTCACAACCCCAAACAGATCATCGAGACCTTTCCCTAAAGAAAAGCCGAGTTCTCTTAGGAAGACAAATTCTGTTGTCCTCTTGGGGCCTCTGGCTTCAAAAGCAGCCCATTTATGTGGAAACACCTTTCCCCTCCACCTAATTACACACATGATAGAGGCGACTCAAACGTATCTTAAATACATTTAAAAGCCGGAGGACAGACTAAAATGGAAGTAAAAATAAGGTGAAGCCAGTACACAAAATGCATGCCTCTCTACCCACTCAAGCTGCCAGAGGACAGCTGCGGATGGGGCTTGTCCTGGGCTCTCAGGAAAGAGGGGACCGAGCTCGGGGCCTGCCTGTGGGACAGCCGGCAGAGGAGTTTAGATTAGGCAGGAAAGAAACAGTCACAGGCCTAAGGGTTTTGTTCAAAGGAAGGGAGGCTTTAAACAATATCTAAGGACAAACATTCTGGAAAAAGTCTTCAAGACGGACTGTAGAACGGAGGCCTGAGTCCAGGCGACGCCAAGCCGGGCTCCCGCTGCCCGCCTCGCAAGCACACTCCATCTTCTGCGCTTCTACAGCATGTGGCACATGTCATTTATTACACCTGTGTGGCAGGCATTTGTGTACCTGTTCACTGGAAAATAAGCTTCCTGAGGACAGGGGCCCGCTCATCCATGACCTTGCCCATGTGGCGTCCGGGTGCAGTGATAAGAATAACAGTCGTAACAGCACCAAGCGCGTTCTGAGAACGCCCCTGCCCAGCGAGGCTGCGTCTTTCGGCACACACCGGTATGGTGGGGTTAGTGGCGTGAGTGCAACACACGCCCTCAGCGTGTTTTCCTGTTCTCTCACTCAACAACAATTGGCGCAGAGGACTTCTGTGACCACGTGTGGGGATTTCTCCTCGCTGAGAAGCTGCAGACAGTTCTGCAGCAGGTGCCAGCTGGTGTCCGCCAGTTGGGTCCCATCCTGACTCTCTCTCCCTGCAGGTGGCAGGAGACCTCACGGGGAGAGGCGGCTCTGTGTCAGGAGGCTGCCCCTCATTTTGAATGCCAATCGCCAGCTCCAGACTGTTTTACTTGTGCATCTGCCCAACCAGCTATGAATCGGGGATCCCACGCCCCTACCTTGTGTTTGATTAAGTTGCCAGAGTGGCTCGCAGAACTCAGGGAGACACTTAGGTTACCAGTTCATTATAAAGGATATTGCAAAGGATACAGATGACCAGATGCACAGGGTGCGGTATGGGGGAAGGGCCGCGGTGGTGCATGCCCTCTCTCGGCCCAACAGCCTCTAGGAGCTCCAGGTGTTCAGCTATCCAGCTAGCAAGTGTTGGCAAGGGTGGGGAGACCCTCCTCCATTGCTGGTGGGAAGGTAAAATGCTGAAGCCACTTTGGCAAAAAGTTTGGCAGTTCTTCAAAATGTTAAACATGGAATGACCATATAACCAACAATTTTACTCCTACATATATGCCCAAGTTTTGGGGGTTTTTACAGAAGCTTCACTGCATAGGCATGATTGATTAAGCCACTGGCCATTGCTGATGAACTTAACCTTTGGCCCCTTTCCTCTCCCCAGAGGTTGGGGGATGGAGCGGAAAGTGCCAACCCTCTAATCCTGCCTTGGTCCTTCAGGTGACCAGCCCCACCCTGACTCTGCCTAGGGGCTGCCGGCCACCAGCCAATGCACACGCATACGAAAGACTTCACTGTGGCGATTCTTAAGGTTTTAAGAGCTGTAGTTCAAGAAACAGGAAAGGGGATTGAAGACTAAATATACAAGGTCTATCCGGAAAGTATCCAGCCATTGTTCTACTACATGTTCATATTGAATGGCTGGATACTTTCCAGACACACCTCATATACTTTATCACTTGTGATATACAATATCACAAGTAATGAATGGTATAAGACAATGCAGTGTAGAGTTGGTAATAGTGTGTAATAAAAAGTATCAATTTAGGAGTCAGATTATATTGATCTGAAATCTGAAACGTCCCAGCATTTACTAAAAGTGTGACCTTGGGCATGTTATATAACCTCTCTGTCCTGAATTTTTCATCTACTCAGAGGGGTTGCTAATGAGGATCAAATGAGTTAATATATGCAAAGGATGTCAAAGAACGCATAGAATGGCCCGAGTGTGTAATAGGTGTTAGGGGTTAGGGCCAGTACACCCAGTGGACATTTGAGAAATATTGGTACAGTGTACTCTCAGCTCAAACCTGAGTGTCTGATGTTACCATGTGTTGATAATGAAGATGGGATGTTGAAAAAGACAATCATTTTGTGAAAACAAGTCAATTTTCACAGTATATAAGTGTGCTTGTTTTAATTGAGATAGAATTCATGTTCTATCATAAAAAAAGTGTACAATATGGTATTTTTAGTATAATTACAAAATTGAATGACCACTACCACTATCTAATTCCAGGACATTTTTTATCATCTCTGAAAGAAACCCTGTGCCCATTAGCAATCACTTCCCATTCCTCCTACTTCTAGCCCCTTGAAACTACTAATCTGCTCTCTCTCTATGGATTTGCCTATTCTGTATATTTCATGTGTATGAAATCATTCATTATGTGGCCTTTCATGTCTTTCTTCTTTATTAGCATAATGTTTTCAAGATTTATCCACATTGTAGCATGCATGAATTAGTACTTTATTTCCTGTAATGGCTGAATAATGTTTCATTGTGGTGATGTACCATATTTTGTTTATCCACTCATCAGTTGGTAGTTAGTATAAATTTGGGATATATCTACTTTTTGGCTCTCATTAAAAACATTTCTGTGAACATTCATGTACAGGGACTTTTTTGTGGATGCATGTTTTAATTTTTCTTGGGCATATATGTAGGAGTAAAATTGTTGGTCATATGGTAATTCTATGTTTAACATTTTGAAGAACTGCCAAACTTTTTGCTGAAGTGGCTTCAGCATTTTGCCTTCCCACCAGCAGTGTGGGAGGGTCTCCACATCCTTGCCAACCCTTGTTAACAGGTGTCATTTTGATTGTCACCCTCCTAGTGGGTGTGACGTGATGTCTCACTGTGGTTTTGATTTCCATTTCCCTAATGACTAATAGTGTCGTGTATGTTTTCATGTGCTTATTGGCAATTTTCATATCTTCAGAAATTAATTTTAATATGGTGTATTTGCGATTGGGATAGCAGGTCTAAGGAAAATTGTCCAGGGGTTACAAATGTCCTGTAAAGACATGAACATATTTGTGAGCAGACCAGATTGGGGTTAGAGTTTTTGTAATAATGAACATATAAATGGTTGCTGAAGTCATGAAGATGAATAATATCTAGTAGGAAGAGAAGAGCAGGGAATCCCTGGGCCACACTTAGTGGGACAGTAAAAAAGGGAAAAGAAAGAGAAAAAGGAAAGAAAAACAATCTGAAAAAGTCGGGAATGGATCTAAGGTGCCTCTGTGAGAGTAAAGTTCAGATTTAAATGAGCTCCAGTAGGATCAGCAACCTGCTGGAGGCAGTGGTTTCTCTCTGAAATGAAATAGTCCACAAGAAGGTGACTGCCAGCTCCAGAAACCAGATGGTAGGATCTCCCCTAGTTTTGTTATAAAAAAAAAAACAATCCTTGTTAAAGGACTGTTACCTAATGCTTCAGTATGGTGGACTACAAAGCTGCTTTAAAAAAAATATGTGAAATACTTTACAGTTTAAGAATATTGAATTGTTTTCCCTTATAATTTCTCAAGCCAAAAAAATATATAATTTGACAAAACACATCCGGCCGTTGGTTCTAAAATTTTGCATGAGCCACCTCCTCATCCTCTAATGTGGATTCTTCCTTTATATCTTCATGTCCAATCTCTTGACCCCAATTTTGCTCTACTTAAAGGACTCAAAAGGAAAATCTCAAGCATTGTGAATCTTTCTCTTCATTATGTTCACCGGTTTCTTTAGATCTAAGATATGTAGATCAGCTCCCATTTTCATGTTGCTTAAAATAACTCACTTTAGTCTCCCTGGGCAGGTCAACACTTAGGTTTAATGCTGATCTTCCATTTGTGAGCAAGATCAAAGACTTTCCTTGTATATGATGTTATTTAATCAACTCCAAATGCCTCTAGAAAAGGCCTGCAACTGCTCCTGTTTATCCCTCTTACTTCAGTTCATTTTATGCAACTTCAAACACAACTGACATTCATCCAGATCCATTAATGGAAAATAAAGGTCATGGTTGAGACGATAGTCATCACCTTTCCAGACTTCCACACAGGGCCTATGCATGCATTTGTCAATCTTTTCAATTTTCTTCTTGATTTAGTGGAAGCAATTGGAGCAGAATTGGCCCTCGATGTTGGCTGCAAAGCTTCCTTGAAGAAATTCACCAACAGCTGGCAGCTGTCTGGTTGGACCCCATTACCCAGTTCGCCCAAATCCATGTACAGAGGGTAGGGCCGGATCAGCACTGTCTCAGAGGCAGAGACTCCCTCCTCTCCGGAAAATATAATACTTCTTGGGCTGCACAGGCTGGTTATCATTGGCATCTCTCTTGTGCCTTGGTGCTGCCTCAGTAGACCTCTCCCCCATGCGTCTATGTGTACATATGCTTGTGCATCTGAAGACCTTGGCTTCGCATAACGGTTAGGAAGAGGCATGTGCTTTCAAATTCAACTATCTCTGCCACTTCTTAACTGGGAGATCTTGGGCTTATTTTACTTACACTCTCTAGACCGCCATGTATTCATCTGTGAAGTGAAGATAATTAAAGAACCTGTTTCATCGGGCTGTCACGAGAATTAATGAGATATGCTATAGAAAGTTCTTGGTACAATAGAAAATACAAAATCTAGCTTGCATTTTTTTACTTATTAACCCAATTTTTCACCCAACTGTCCAAGCAGGAAACTCCTGAGCCTTTGTAAATATTCTCTTCTCTCTTTCTTCCTCCTCTCTATATCTAGTTGGCCCCTGTTCCTGCTCATTGAGTCATAGAAACTCTCTAGCGTCCACCTCCTTCTTTCCATTCCCAGAGCCATTGGTTAATGCAGGCCTCACAGTGTCTAGGGCTCCTACCCTCCGCACTACCCCCATCTATCTGTCCTGTCTTCCTCAACCTCATCAGAGCTGTTTTCTAAAACACAGCACTGATCATGTCCAATTGAACAGCCAACTTTCTAAATGTGAGATTTCAGTAGGGGAAGTTTTAAGACAATTTACTAATCGTGATTTTGATTATATGTCCACATACTTTCATGGATCTTTTTGTTCATAGGAAATCTCATTATCTGAAGCCTGGTGTGATATTACTCCATCCTCTTTACATTAGTAGTTTTCTGTATTCTTAGAGGGCAGCCACTGGAGTAGTCCTTAGCAATGTCCACTGGTGTTGACATTTGTCTTTTGCCAAGATATATAGTCTATAGATGATATAGATTATATTTTTTGCATGCATATATACTTTCTCATGTGCTTTTGTCTTTTGTTCCCAATTATATGTCTCAGTTTATTTTTTGATTGATTTTGTGATTCTCTTGATAATGTGATATTTTACATTAATATTGTAGTGATAATCACTAATTTATAGCATTAGCTATATGTTAAATAGCTAATGGTAAATGGTAATATAATTATTAAGCAAATGGTGAATATAATTATTAACCAAATATTTAAGCCTTCCTTTAATGAAAAAAAATCATTTTCATGTCAACTGACAGTTATGCTACTCTCTAATGTAGAAATGTTGCTATCTCTTCCACCTCCATGAATGAAGCCCAAATCCCTTTAGCATGGTGTTTAAGGTGAGTTATAATGAATAATCCAGTCCCCTCTTTCATTGCTCCTTTAACAAGGACCTTGCTCTCTTGTTCCTTTCCTGGAATTTTTTTCCCTCGTTTAACATCATGACATTTTCCTGTCCCATTAAAAATTATTCTAAAATGTTATTTTCATAGCTGCATAATAATCTATCATATGAATGTGCCATAATTTATTTCACATTCCCATATTGTTGATCATTACAAAAATTTCCAATTATCTGGTATTATGAATAGCATTGAGAAAAACAGAGTTGTTCGCAATTTTTTTTGTCTACATTAGCAGTTTTTTTGGAATAACTTATTGACAACCTGAAAGTATGCTTAGAATAGCAACTGATGGCAGACTTCCTGTGGAGCACAGATGGATGTGACAACAAAGGGACCGTGTGCAACAGGGCCGTACAGGGAGAGGATAAGGGAAGACAGGGGACAAGTCTGTCAATCTAAGACTTCCCATTCGTAACCCTCCTACTCCACCCCACATCTCAGTGGCCGAGTTCCTAAGTGAACTGAGGTTTGTCATTTTAGTGGTCACTCTGGAAATGACCTTGGTTTTGGAGTGGTTAATAGCCACTACCACTGAAAACCGTTGGGATGCATGCTAAGGCCCACTTACAGACCCAGTACGGTACCATGCCCTGGCTCCTTTCTGCCTTTGATTCATGTCATTCTACTTTAGTGAGCCTTTTTTCTTTCCCTTCCACTCTTCTTCCTTCCCTCCTTTCCTGCCTTCCTGCCTTCCTACCTCCCATCCTTTCAAGGAGCTCAGATGTGAATGAGACACAGTCCCTCTGAAATGAGTGACACTCATCATTCGCAGGAGGCAGGGTCAAGAATTTATATTTCCATCCCTGATTGTACTGTTCATTTAATAGCAACTCCCAACTATTCTTTGTGCTTGCATGACCCTGTTTTCTCTCACCTTAAGGTAGGTACACTCTGAATACCAGCCTCTTCCTCTTTGCTTTCCTCCAAGATGTGTGTGTGTGTGAAAAGTTAATATTTCTCTAAAATGCTCTGAGCTTCTAAGATGGAAACTACTCTTATTAGTGCCACTATTAGTATCATTATTAATAATCCAGGTAACAATGTCAGTGTTACCAGCAGCACAATATACCCATGCCACTATTCACAATCATGATTATTATACCTCTTTTTATTATTTCTCCACCATCACCCAGGGGCTGTGCAGACAATTAAAATCCAATAATAAGAACAAAGAATAATTAGAATAACACCAAGAACAATAGAAATGCGATAACAAATACTGACAAAGCTAAGAAAATGTAACTAAGGGGCTAACTTCACTGTGACAGGTGCTAATAAGATCAACTAGGAATATGTGAGAAAATCTCCCCGAGAACTTGAAAATGCTCTCCTTCTGACCCAATGGCATTTTCGCCACTGAGGTCTCCGGAGGTGCTAGATTGTATAACACTTATTTAGCTGATCCTGCCAAAAATGTGCTGCAAAGGGGGAAGAAAGATGAAGAAAAGAAAACTCTTTCATTATGAGAGCCACACTGAAGGATCTATCCCCTCTGGATGGACGTTGGCAAAGCTCCCAGGCTCTGTTCACAGCTGTCCAGAGCTGTGGAAAGCTTTGTGGAGCTTAAGGTGGGCTTTCCACTCCATTTTCCCCATCTTCTATACTCCCTTTTAGGTTTCTCCATCTGAAAAAATGGATATAAGGTTCTAAGGTACAGCTCATGAGAAAAACTAAGTAAAATATTTGTTTATATACAAAACCTATGCAATAGGAATGTGACAGTCATTTTGGTGAAGCACACAGGTATTAAAAATCAGGGGCTATTTGGAAATTTACTGTCTGAAACAAAATCAGGCAGAAAAAAGAAACATACAGAATAGGCTAGTTTTGTTTCATGTGTGCCTTGCCGAGCTGTTTGACTTGGAACCAAGAATATGCTTCTGAGCCTTATCTTTGGTTTGTGCTAAATCGTCACCTGTGTTTGCATGGTGCTCTGCAGTCTTGTTGGGCCCTTTCATGCTCTTTGACTCACTTGCCCCTTCCACAGGTCATTCAACAAATATCCGTGTTGTGAGGCCCTACCCCTGTGACGGAGAGAGCATGGGAGTGGGAGTCAGAGACCTGGGCCCCGCTAGGTTTTCAATGTGAGATAAATACCCCTGAGTGTTCTTGATAGACTACGGTGCACATACTCAAAGCAGCAGCATCTCCCACAAATCACCCCTCCCCACATCTCACTTTTCTCATATTAAAGAAAAAAAAAAGGCATTGGGCAGGATGCCTCTTCCAACTCTGATGTACTTCCTTTATTTCACAGATAAGAAACTAAGGCACAAGGAGGGTGACTTGTCCAAAGCCATATGCCTCAATGGATGCTGGACTCTAGAACCCTCTACGGCTAGTCCTAGAATCCAGTGTTCATTTTGGGGCACCAAGCTACTTGTATCCAAAATGTCACAGAAATATATACACTTCTCCTTCACATAGCCATGCACTACTTTACCTGTCTTCCAGTTAGTTACCTTCCAGGCCTCTTCTGCTGCTAGCGTGTTCGAGAGTACGTAGCAAATATGGTATATTAGGCGACTCTGAACACTGCATAGCCTGCCTGAGACACTAACTCCTCTCCACTCACAAAGCTCGGTGGCCCAGTGGGGAGTGCAGCCCCGCAGCCCACGTCCCCCTGTCAATGAGCCCAGCAGAGATGCTGCCTCAGAGGCAGCTCGCTTTCTGTTCCGTCTCATTTGACACTTTATCAGCTGGAGAGGGCTCTGAGACGGTGCTCTGTCAGCTCCATACCTGCCAAAAACCTCTTGCTACCTGGCAATAAGGAAGATAAAAAGAGGTAGATGATGAACTTAACTCAACTTTGGTAAAAATAGTGCAGAAATGTCCCCGACTCCTCTTGGGTGGCTTGCGGGGAGAGGAGGGAAAGAGGAGGAGGATGCAAGAGGAGAGATTGTCATCCTGCTTCCATCCTGGAAGGAGGTTTGTCCCTCTGAGTTGCCAATTCCCTGTTGATCCGTTACCTTCTCACATGTTTTCATGACATACATGCATTGCAAACTATGCCATCCTTAATGGAGGATTTCTATGCAGGGGCAAAGTCATTGCCAGATCCTTAAACACAGTGACTATCCTCACGGAGCTTACAGTCATAGCTGCTCCTTCACGGGCATGACGGTGCTCTACATTTACTGACAAAGCTCCTACTTCTGGACATCGAGCTGTCAGGCTAATGGTGACAAAGCCAGGCAAGGAAGGAACACTCACTGGGTCCTGGTCGATCTGGCACCTTGAAAGTCATCCCACATAGAGTAGCTCATTTAAGGGGAGAAAGCTGGTCTTGCAAGATGAGCTCCAAGCTCTCAGCACAAAAAAGGGTGAGAGAAGAAGCAAAGAGACTGGAATGATTCCAGGTGAGTTGGAAGGGCCGAGGCAGAGCTCCAGCTGTGGGAATGGTGGAACTCACCTCTCCATCTTAAATGAGACACTCAGTCTAGACTGCGAACAGCCGAGATCAAGAAGAACCTTGGTTCTGGAGTTCAGCTCACACATTTGTTCCACTCCACTTCTCAGTAGAAGAAAAACCACTCGTGCTATTTGTTTTACAGCACATCTATTTTTATCTGGTATAAACTGTGTTGATTTTTCAGCGTTTTCTTATTTGTTATTTCATTTGCCCTCCAGAACTCCAAAGAGAGCACCAAACATCATTTTACTTCTCCCTCCCTGATCCTGGGGGAAGATTAATAGATCTGGGTTTTATGATGTCTGCGCTCTCTGCTCCCTCTCCCCTTTCTTTTCCTCCCTCTTTCTGTGCCTCCTCCCACTCCCCTCCCCTCGCCTCTGCAAACATCTTCCACTCGGAAACTCACTCGGAATCTCGGTCTTGATTCCTGCCCTGGAGTGAGCAGCGGTGTGTGGATGGGGCACATTCCCACTCTCCTCAAACTCTGTCAAAAATACGAATGCCCAGTACAAGGCTGACACCTCGAGCCCCAGGTTACCGTTCTCCACATTTTCTTTCCTTTGTCTGATTTGGTTCCTGAAGTTAAATGGTCTCTTTTTTGATATGAAAATTAATTTCTGGACAAAAAGAAATATGCCTGCACAAGGGCCAAATTTGTGTTGTCTCCCAGCACGGCTGTAATTACACTGTAGATCAAACTGACGCCTTCGTTTTCTGTGGCTTTTTTCCTTCTCTGATGTCCCTGAAGCTGCCAGACTCGCCAGGAGCAGCAGTTTTCATTAGCAGCAGAGCAGGGGCTGGGGATGGATGGTCAGGGTTAACCATCACTCCTAGGTCTCTCGCCTCAAATTCTTTTTCTGGACGGACACGTGCAATCCAGACAAATGCAGCAGACACAGGACGCAGGATTGCAAGTCTGTTGTTACAGTGTGGGGGTGAACGGTGGTGGGGATGAGGTGGCCCCTGTCCTGCAGGTTGCACCATTGTGGAACAGGGACTGCCACATTTCTGTTTTAGGTATCGGACACGAGAACGGTTTGAAATGTTTCCCGTGGTCTCTACTCATTTCCCATCACCATCCTGCCTACCAGAAATCTGTGTTCACCTGTTAAAAAGGGTCACTGTGAATTACTATCAAGGCGTGAACCTGTGAAATAGGGCAGAACCAATGCAAAATTTTTCAGAGTAATGAAAGGGAAGTGGCTTTTAGGCCGTATTCAATACTGTGAATTCTAGAGGAATTTCCAGGAAAACCGTGGCTCCCTTCATATCCTAACTTTCATACCAATTCTAAATTGCTCATCCAGAGCGCCACTATTGTTTGTTTGGAGTAATCAGACACCACGCTCTGTGGCCCTAGTTGGACATCCGCTCTTTGCCAATAAGCCATGTATTACTCTGCAAAGAAGCCTATTTGATTTTGACATCTGCAAGGTGAATGCAGACTATTTATTCACAAATGAGACTTGCATTTTTTAAATTTCCCCATAATATGTTGGATCCCAATGATTTGTGTGTGGAGAAAGAAGTCATACTTTATATATTAGAAAGTCAACCTGGGTGGTGTAGACAATTCCCATCAAATGAGTCAAAGACCAAGAATGAAATTACATGGTCTCTCAGATTGAACTGGGGACCAAGGGATGTGGGCTTCGATCCCTGCAGCCTTGCCACTCGCTGGCCCGGACTGGCCATTCATCTAGTTTTTCCATCTACCAAGTGAAGTAACAATCCCATCCCGTTGCCAAGCTTACAGTTGCATTATAAGGATGATTGAGATTCCAAGCCCTGGTGGACTCTGGAGGAACAAGAGGAAAAGTATAACCAGCTGGATTCTTTCTCACCCCCACAGATTTTTGCTGTTGTTGTTGTTAAAGAAACCAAGGTCATAAGTGTTTTGACTGCTTTTGAAAAAACAAATCAGCTCATTTTGTTGGAGTGGAATAAATAAAAAAAGATGAGTTTTGAAATCAAGCATTTTTAGGTCCAAATCCCAACCTTATCACTTATTAGTGTTGTAAGTCAGTTTCTTACCCCCTAATAAGTTTATTTTCCCAATCTAAAAAGTAGGGAGACTAATGGCTTCCTTGAAAGGCTGAAGTAATCATTAGCTGCTGGTATGGTATCAGTTCAATTCCAACTGAGAGAAAAGCTTTTGTTTCTTAGCTGCTTTATGACCTTACAGCAAATGTCTCGTCACCATGCACTGGTCTGGAGGCTGTTTGCAAGCCTGTGTGCTTTCTCCTGTCCTCCTGGGACGCCTGTGGAGAGCATTGGAAACCAGGGGCGTCCAGTGCCACGTGTTGGCACTTGTCGAGCCCCCGGAGTAGCCTATCCTTTTGTTTCCAGTGCAAAAATGGGAAGACACTGCTGTATGACTCCAGGATTGTCCCAGTGAGGGTGGCAGCGTTTGCTGGGAGCAGCGTTACAGTGTCACAGAAAATCCAGGGTGGGAAACCTCGGTTGCCCAAGGCTGCCAGAAGCTCTGCCTTCTCTTCCCTCTTCAAATGCCGGCACATCTACAGCGGCTGGTTTAAGGTGAAGACCCCGGAAAAGCCATGAGCAAGGGGGCCTCAAAATGACAGGGAAACACAAAGAGGAGAGAGCTAAACGCACAGTCTCTAGACTCAGGAGTATGATTATTTAGCATTTTGGTTTAAAGGAAAGATAAACAGTTTTGGACCCAAGGATGGGTTTGAAGCTTCATTCTGACACTTGGCTGTGCAGAGTGCCAAGTAAGTTATTAATACTTCCATTCCATCACTCCCTTTCTTATTTATAATGCGGGGTAACACAGCCCTCACCAAGCTGGTGGACGAGACCACAGTCTGGGCTTGGAAGCAAGACTGTTCAATTCCAGCCCCACTGGTTACACTTCTGGGTCTTTAGGAAAGCAGTTCTCATCTATGTGCCTCAGTTTCCACACCTATGAAATGAGGATAACAGCTGGTGCCTATCTCCAAAGGTGTTGTAAGGATTGACTGTGAAAGACCTTGGAAGCCTTAGCCTACTGAATACTCGTGATGAATGTTGGACAAAGAGTTTCCTTTTTTCATTAATGAATGGCTATTGTTAACATTATCATTTTATTGATTATAGCTTATTATCCACAAAAATAGATAGTTCTTACCTACTAATTGAACAAGGATAGTACACTAAATTCTGTGTGTGTGTTAATGGCTTATACTAAAATCTATAGAAAACTTTCATGTTTTTCAATTGTTTTTCTTGATTCTGGGATTTCCTTCCTTGTAATCCATGGGTGCCTTTCTCTCACTTTCTCTCTCTCTTTCCCCCCTCCATGCAGTAAAACAGAGCTGCAGGCAGTCAATTTCGAGTCAGTGGGCTGTGAAAAGCGCTTAGAATAATAGTTTATTGACCCTGAATGTGGCAGCTGGAACTGAGGGCAGGCTGGGCTCAGGGGAGCATAATGGTCACAATAGAAGTTTGATCATCTTTGATCATTTCCGTGACCTTTAAGAGACAAGGTGTTTTTTTGGAGCCTGGAGAGCATCTCCAAGCAGCCTGAGTCAGGAATGGCCTGACCCGGGCTGGGGGGTGCTGGGCGTGGTTGGAAGGAGAGAAGAGGCTGCAGCCAGGTGGGGGCTTGTATTCTGTACCCACGTGCGCAGTGAGCTCCATCATCCATCCCTTCCTCACCGGGATCTGGGTATCCGAGCCCTGGAGAGTCCTGAGTTCCCTTGGTGACACTGATCTGCATTTCAAATGTGTCAGGATCACAGAGAAACATTGTGTTCTTCCAGATCATCTTTGGCAACTGGGATTTTTGCTCCTAAATACTAAACTGACTTGCCATCTTCATTCAGTCAAGTGATCGTGGACTTTTTGGTGGAAACATAATTATAAAATAAAAAATGTATGTCTTTAAACTAATTTAATATTTCAGTATTAGAAACAATTTCTTTGCAAGTAGAATTACAAATAAAAAGCAGAAAGTAAGGAAGAAATTCAAAGAGAAAGAGAAGAGCATGAATGAATGAATGAATGATGGCCCGTATTTTGTATAATTTGTGAAATAAATACAGCTAAACAAAAGTAAAAGTGTATAGTCATAGAACACACAAACTCAATATATATATATATATTCTAGGTAAATTTTGTTGTAGCCTGTAGATGATATTTCTAATAATAACTTGTTACTTTATTTAACAAGTCGCATATTTACTTCATTGCTTGTGTTGGGATTTATTCATTTTGTGATCCTTTGGTTCAGCTATTTATATTATGATAAAAACTGTGGAAATGACTTTTTTTTTTAAAGAAAGCACCTATACAGCTAAAAAGTATTTGAGCATTCTTTGGTATTTGTGATCTGAATTATGATTTGGTTTTACTCTTAGGCTGGAAATAATGCACAAATAATCTATGTGAATTATATAGAATCTGTGATTTTAGGCAGACTGTTTCCAGTATTAGATAAAAGGGTACTTTTGTCAATTGAAAAATATTATGAGTTATTTCTTTTCATTTAATTTCTCTTCATTTAAAACAGGGAAATTCTGGTAAACACGCTGGTCAGCTAAAAATAAAAAAAAATTCTTATTGAATAATCAATGTAAATAGAATGGATTGCTAGGGGAGAAATAGAAAGACCATCTATTCAAGCTGAAAAGAATTGAGGTAAAGAGCAAGAACACAGGAATAAAATAATATTTTACTTTTTAGAGCAACGGTGCAGCAAGTGCACACATTACATTTGTGTTATGCATAAGCACTGGCTGTGTGCTGAGAGGATTCAACCTCACTTCTTTCAGGTGTTCCTGCGTTTATGTGAACCATCTGGGGTCTCCAGTTTTGTTTGATTGTTCACTTTAATTATTGCAAGAAAGGAGTTCAAAAAAATCATCGTTGTTTATTTGTTTTTCCTTTCTCATAAAGTATGCCACCATGTCAACAAAAGTTGAGACTTTGTGGCAACTGCCTAGGCCTGGACATACATTTAACAAAAGCCTTAACAAGTTGTTTTTTATTATTAACTCTTTCCTAATTGTGTGTTTCACTGGTTACTGTTAACTTTTTTTTTTTTTGAATCTTAGAAATAATAACTATCGGTTAGCATATTTCTATTTCCAGTATCTGGTAATATTTAAGAAATAATTTTATGGAGATAAAGTAGAAGGAAAAATAAAATGTAAAAGCCATATTATAAGGTTTATGTTTACAAAATTTCCCTTAAAAAAACAAAAACATGTTATTTTCCAGAAACCAGACGTGGCAAGTTTCTGCAAAAATTATGAAACAAAATAAAACCAAATAAATTATACCACTAGAGCTTTCATAGTACTCCTCCTAAGAGTAGAAATTTGCCATGAAGATTTTAAATGAGTTCAAGATCATAGATTTAATTACACTTAATTAACATATGTGAGTTCCTACTAAGCACTTGGCCAGAATGAACTTATATCAGGCAGAATGATGATTTACCCCACTATCCAAATATATTTACAAACCACTATACTTTTGTACATTTTTCTTCCACATCTCAAGAAGAATAGACCAAAAAACTATAAGAATAGGAGGTCATGTGAAATAGTGGAAGCAGTCATTCTCATTTTTCTGAAATTGTGTGTACCCTTCAACATAATACACACAGAGTTTTAGAAGTATCCAGTATTTTAGGGAAGAGCTATTGTACACAGTACAATTCCCCACTCCATATAAGACTCTACCATCTAGTCTATTCATTCTGATGCTCAGGCCAGATAGACACTTTTTGGTCATTCCATTTTCCTTATGGCACTTTCACACTCTAATAATCTGCCAGCATATAATTGGTTCTTAAGATGAAACCTAAATGACTGTTTACACTAGAAACTCTTGATATTCCAAAATTAGCCCATATTTGAGGAGCAGGTCCTACTCTGCTTCCTGTCTTTGGAGATACCAACTTTCTCTGTAACTTGAAGCATGTCTCTTAACCTTTCCTGATTTCCCCCATCTGTGAATCAGAGGTACTTATTCCTAACTTTAAGGAGCCATTGAGAGGATTAACTTGTTAGTGTTTATAAAATGCTTTAGATATGTGAAGTGCTAAGTATTACTAAATTCATACAAATAAATTGCAATTCAGCATATAAAGGGACTGAATAATTGACTTTATTCTTATAGGCTTATAATATTTCAGTAAATCTACACAAACATAGGGGTTTTTTTCCATGTAACATTTGTGCAGAGATTATTATTGTTTGTAATACAGAAGATGCAAATCGACCCCTCCTGCCTACTCAAGTTAATAAAAACATAAAAGGAATGATGCCATTAGAAGCAAACGAAGTATCCTGGGGGAAAGTATCTCCCAATTTCAAACATCGCTGGCAATTCCTTCTTCAAGCAGTCTGCAAAAAGCCTGTCGAAGAAGGTCAAAGGAAGAAAGAAGTCTATTAAGGAATTGGATGTGGATTAGACAATTAATGTTGTTTTTTAAAAAGTATTTCCTAATTGTGCTGTTCCTAGACTCTGAAACAATTTTGGTAAGCAAACACAAGCATCCTCTGCAGTTATTTAAGGACAGACTGCATTCTTATCCTCAAGCCAACTTCTTCAGGACACAGGGGTAGAATACGAAACAGATTGGACCCTCTTTAACCCTAAAGACGCTCCAATCTTAGTTATTGTATATTCCTGTGACATGACCACACCATGTTGGTGTGTCAACACGAGCCCTTGTATCACATCTGGATCACGGGATACTGACTACGCATTAGAGAGTTGTGGGCTGCTAACCGCATATGTTTTTATCTCCTGGGCAAATGCAAGGGCTTTGCGTACCAATGTAGAAGGGCTAGACAGGTCCACAAATGATGATTCAGCTGAAGTCATTTCTGGTGTTTATAAAGGGATGGCTTTACTAAAACAAACCCTGACACACAAAGGCAGGGACTTCTACTGGAGTTGTAAGGACTTGCTCTCTGATTGATGGTGCTACCAGAAACCACTTCATGGAGTTATAGCCTTGGGTGACAAAGATTATGGCTTGTATTACTGGGGCTGTATTTCCTAGAATTCTCCCTGTAGGACTTGAAAGGATTCCTAAAGAGAATGGTGTCTGTCCCCTGCACTGGGAATTAGGAGGCGCCATATGGGGAGCCTGGCTCAGGACAGGTTAAGGGCTCTGCCCCTCAGTCTCCTCATCTTTCAAATGGGGAGAGTTATTAAAGCACCCGCCTTACAAGATGAGGTCAAAGTGTTATAACAACTAGGAAGGCATTGGAAAGTTTAAAGGCCTTGTGCAAACATCATGATATCAGAATCACAATTTTTGCTGGGATTGGAGCCTTTTCCTTGGCTTAATATTGCTTTAGTACCTCATCTGCCTTAGTTTCCAAAGAGTCAATAACACATGCAGAAAAGAATCAGAGGACTGAGGCTACAGTCCTGACTCCTCGCTTACTGATTTGCCTTAGTAGTCCGAGCCAGGTCACCCGATCTTAGAATCTCAATTTTGTTACCTATGAAATTGGGATAAAAATATCTAACCTATAGTGTCATGGAGGAAAAAAAGAGACACCGATTTTCATTACAAAGCATTGTACAAATATTATAAGATGATTATAAACATTTATTTGGGAACATTTTTAGCTCTTAGGGAACCTAAGTGCCTTACAGAAAATAAGAAAGTTGTAGAACTAAAATACATCCCTTTCAGCAGGCAAAAGAACCTGCTTCTTTTTTTATTTAATTCACCAAAGGAAGCATTTCAAGGAAATGTGCTCCTTCTCTAATCTGTGTCCCTCTTTCTGCTGCCCTCTATAATATCTGGCCTGGCAAGAGGCTCACTACAGAAGAACAGCCCACTGAGAGGGATATATGGGGAACCCTAGATCACCTGTCTCCATTAGGGGACGTTTGTTTTGCCCTCTCTTTGGGAGTCTTCATGCTTTACTCCCACGATAATTAGAAGGACAAGGTAAGTATATATGGTGGAGGACAATAACAACAAAAATCTTCCCTCAGAAGGTGACTTTCAGGGTGGTGAGATTTATTTCTCTGTGGCACCATCAGGGACAGATATCTTTCACAGAGCTGGTTGGGTACATTTCTTACATGCTGGCGGGATTTGGATGCACGCTACTCTTTTTCCACCCTGGAAACGTGAAACATTGCTCAAAGGGGAGCTCTCCATTGACTCATATGTAGGGAAATGATGTAGCCAAATTGGTGTGGCAGAATTTTTGCAGACAGGAAAGGAGGAAGCTGCAAAGAGAAAAAAGACAGATGCTCATAAGTGCATTTTTTCATTATGTGCCCAGGCACTAGGTTTCCCTTTCTTGATCTTTACGGTATAATTTTCCAAATCAGGATAAGCATTAAGCATGTTGTCTGTCTCCTCCTGTACAATTTGCAATTTCAGGTTGTGCTCAGATTGATAGAACTGTGAGTGTGCAGAGACATTAATAAGCCTATGCATTTAAATAACCTTTATCTTCCAAAGAGCTCAGTTTTATAAATGATGGGACATTGCTTTTTCTTTTTTCTGCTTCAAACACTCGGCATTTTAATAAAATTTTAAACCTCAGTATCATCCTTCATGACTCTAGTGTACCATCAGAAAAAAAGCAACAATAACAACAATGTCAACAAATTATTATAACAGAGTCACTGACACATACAAGAAAGAATCAGAGTTCTAGAGTTGAGGTTCTGACTCACCATTTGCTGGCCTAGTCACTTACTCTTAGAAATTCTATTTTGTTACCTATAAAATTGGGTTAAAAATATCCAATCTATAGGGTTGTGGTGAGGAAAATAAATGAGATACCTGTTTTATTATGAAGCATTATACAAATATGACAGGATTATTATAAACATTTCTTGGAAGCCACTGCATACCTTAGGAACAGTTTACTTTTTATACTAATGCTAGAGGGAAACTAAGGCACAGATGGAAAATGTATTTTTTCCTACTACACTCTATAAACTAACAACACCCCAAACTGTACATGCAGTCAAAACTCTTCTATAAGCTTAAAACTCACTTGTGGAGATGCTGGCTGAGTAACTAACAAGCACCCAAACTCAGTGTCTCTTCTGAATTTGCCCTGAAGACCTGCTCCTTCTCCTGAGACTCTTCTTCCTTCCAGTTTCTGACACAAATACCTGTGCCTTTGGATTGTGCCCCCTGAATATTTTTCCCATGAGCCTTCTCCTTGTCATTCAGACTACTGAAATCTTAATGAAGACTTTCTTGTGTCTCTACTAAATGAAACAGTTTTGTAGCTGGGCTCTCTGCCTCCAGTGTTCTCCTTCCATACCTCTGAAATCACCTTCCACATCTGGCCAGAGTAAAATATATAAAATGCAAAGCAAACCATGTTCTAAATGCCAAACCCTTCTGGGGGGTCCACATGGACCATAGGATAATCTTGAACTTGTTGGCAGGATGCAGAGGCCTTTGCATCATCTGACATCTCAAACACCAGCCACTGCCAGTCTTGCCTCTCCTTGGAACTTCTAGCAGTACCAAGGGAATTCCTGAAACTCCATGCAATTTTTCATGAATGTCCCTGACATTTACGTTCTGTTCTCTTTGCTTGAAACCCCTTTCCCTATTTCTTTGCCTGGCAAGCTCCTCATTATCCTGTGATCTCAGGCGTGCCTCTACCAGGACACAGCCAACACCTCCCCACCATGTCACCATGACTAATGAGGGCCCCTTCACCGCATTCACTGGGCGCCCACGGCACCGTGGCTTCACATGATGACTGCGATCTTACCTGAAACATCTTGCTTAGCAGAACCCATTGACTGTGTTCAAGAAGTTTCCCTTTTACTGTTTATACAACATTAAAGTGTCATGGGCTAAATTCGTCCAAGATTGGTCATATCTATATGCAGCCAACTCTGTTATGGGTTTATCATTTATTATGTGCCAAGTACTGTAGTAGTTTCTAGGTATTAGAGTAGAGAAAAGGTTCTTGGCTGGATGTTTTGTGTGTACCACGTGGCACGTAAATGTGGACACAGGCTTGCCAAGCAGTCACCAGTACTGCAGACATTGTCTGAAAATAGAGGCGCAGAGCAGCAGAGATGGAGTCTCGCCGGCAGGGGTCAGTACAGCTAAGCAGATGCCCCAAGCACAGCTCACATGGAGAGGCATTAGGAGCTCTGTCTTGAATTAATGCCATTCTAAACGTTTTCTATTTATATGTGAAAATTCACATTTCTTTGCCTTTTGGGACCAGACTAGATCTATTCATTCTCCTTTAATGGCTCTGTAAACATTGTGCCTTCCACGGCCTGCTCCCCACCTCCTCGGGCCCATCTACGCCTCTTACCCCATGAAGGGATTCTTATTTTGATTGTATTCATTTCCTATAAAGAGAGAGGCTCTGAGTGAATCGTACATCGGTTCAAATGACTTTCTGTTTTGAGAATGTTCCCAGGGGGGTGCATTCTTTTAATTTATTTAATCGGATGTGCTTTTTCAGAATGGCTCTCTTCTGCAAAACAGATGGGAGGGGACTGCCTGGCACTACCTCTGTCTTTCTCTCTGCTTCCTTAGAGACGTGGGCTTGCTACATAAAGCGTGCAGGGGCCACATGGGGTTGCATAGTGCCCCAGTGCTGTGCAGACCTGCTTTTCCAGCAGCATGGGGTCTTTGACATCAGAAGGGTCTCTTCTCTTGGCTGTACCTCTGTGGCCTGCCAATTCTTGTTTTGTTTAGACAGAAAAAAGGACATAGAGTAGCGTATGTCTTCAGCACTTAGACCCATGGCCCTTGCACATAAATAATAAACACTCTTCAGGCACCACAATAGATCAACAGTTGAAACAGGAGTGGGCCCTGGAGAAGGTGTAACAGATGCAGGCAACTTTACTTCTCCATGAATTTGTTTTGAATAAACTCAATGTCTAAAATCATAAAATAATCAGGAGCATGGGCTGACAGACCACAAAGACCTAAGTTTGAAGCCCCCAGTTTGATCACTTCTTAAGAATGTGACTCTGAACAAACTATTTAATCACAGTTTCCTGGCATTTAATAAAAGAATAATAATAATATCCACCTCCCAGGGTTGCTATGAAGATTAACTGACATAGAGCTTGCAAACTGCTCAGTGCTGTGTCAG